>CANYLF010925784.1:0-10900 GCA_948193215.1 Bocquillonia castaneifolia | reverse complement strand
ATTTTTACTATTCCATTGCCACATGTCACTCCTTCCTCAAGCCAATTGTCTTGCTCTTATTCTCCTCATGCCACTTGTCCATCTTCTAGAAATAATCTCCCTACACCACTCCTCAATCTTACTTCTATTAACTATCTAGTCTAACTCCCATACTTCTTTTACAAATAGCTCCTCAACTTTTCTTACAATCTAGTCCTTCCATTAATCTAACTCCCATCAATTCTATTTCACACAATCATACTTAACAATACACAATTAATAGAAATGATCAATCAAGAGATAACTCCTCAAACAATCAAATATCGCCATATAACCAATTAACCACCTCCAACTATTATTTCTTCCAATTACACCCCTCCTACTCATAATCTCCAAGGAATCAACCTCAATTAACAAAATCAAACATACTAATGATGTCAATACTTATTGAAATGATTAATCATACTTAGATGCATAATTAATTGCTAATTAATTATGGACGTTACATGAGAGGTAAGTAATCAAACTTTCTTTGGTAAGAATTAGGGAAAATATGCATGAAATGAACCAAATTAAGCTATTTGGTAAACATTAGGTTAAAATGGTAGCAACCTATGTTGTTTGATGTGTTGTGATATGTGCTCTGACCCTTTACATGTAATTTGGACTATTTCGAGTTTGGTAATGTAAAATCAATCCTTGCTTGTGTAAAAACTCACCTTTTTGCATGCTTTATATGTTGTAAAATGTAAGAATGTTTCTATGTATTTTACTCGCTTTAAGTAGTGGAAATGAAGGTAGGTATAATCCAATGAGTTGCTTGTGACAATCACGCTTTAAGAATGCATAAGTCTGATCTTGGAATCTCTATTTTTTTTAGTGTCTTATGCATTCTTAAGGGAATCAAGACGCATACCAATTTCTTTTCCCGATGCCTATTCGGGTGGCGACTCATACTATTAGTTCCCGTATGCTAAATGCACAGTGCCGCGATCATCACATGACTTGGATCGCTGAGGTAACCCCTCTTTATCCACATACACGTCGAACAGAATCAGAGAATAATTTTTTATTAAATAATAGAGGTTCTTTCTAAGAAACTATAAGTATTATAACTCAACAAAACTCAAAAACATTTGCAAAATGAAGGTGGTGAATGCCAAAATTCTTGAGAGTCTGACAAAGAAAATAATACTTTGCAGAGCATGTGAGCAAGCGAATTCACAGACCTATGAACAAAAGAATAGTGAAACTCTCTAAACCTTGTAACAACACCTTACAGTCATAACTAACCAAATAAAAATCTGATCTTTCCTCTTCACATAATCTCGCCACCATCACTACATTGGGACAATCCGACTCAACATCAATAGACTGAAGATTGCAATTTTTGATCCATGACAAAGCTTCTATGCAAGTAATAGCTTCGGCCAAAGTTGGATTGCAAACACTTGGGACACAACCACACTTTGAAGCAACAAAACCCAGTGTGTTATACTGAATAATGCACCCATATCCCATGCTGCCATCCTTAGCAAAAAGAGTCGCATTTATATTGCACTTTAGCATACCCGTAGCAAGTTAGAGACATTACAGCCAGTTGTTTTCACTAACTGCCATTGATTCAAAATAAATAGTTCCCTATCAATGACATTATTGACCTGTACTGAAGCATTATTCCACACCTTCTTGTTTCAAATTTTCCAAATCGTCCACAAGACAATCATCACCTTATTTAGAAGATCATTATTAAGATCACAACACCTTTACTAAAGCTCCAACAACTCCCTCCTCAGATCCTAAAACATATCAAGTCGAGCATGTTCCTAACAACGTTTAGTAATTGGATAGTAAAAGAAAATATGTTGAACATCTTTGTCACGCAAACTATAGAATTGACAAGCTTTGTCCTGGACCACTCTTTTAAAAGAGATCAGACTTAGTTGGTAGACAGTTGTGACAAATCATCCACTCAAAATTATTAACTTTTTATGGTACCTGAAGTGCCCAAATTTTCTTCCATCCTGAGGAACCTTGCATATCTGATTCTAAAGTAGTAGCTGATTGGAGCTGATGTTTCCTCAAAGTCCCAATATGATTAGCGACTGTGGCACTACACCTTTAAGGTGGTAACAGCTATTGTGGGAGTCGCCACCCTAACCAACATCGAGAACATCTTATTGGTATGAGTCCCAATTTCTTTAAGAATGAGAACATGCTTTGACCTCAGAGATTTTGGGATCGGACTACCATATTCTTAAAGTGTGAGTCTTTATATACCACTTATAGGATTATACTAACCTTCATTTCCACTAACAAATTAGATATAGCAAAAAATAATTTCCTTACAATTTACACAAAAATACATATCAATAATGTGAGTTTCTATTAATAAATAAGGTTCATTTTACATTACCAAATCAGAATTAAGATATAATTGCATGAAAAGATTACAACACACCATCATGCAACACAACCTAGTTTCTAACCATTTTTAACCTAGATTGATTACTAAATGAACATTATAAGCCATTTTACATACATTAACATTCTAGAATTACCAAAGAGAGTTGCAGGCTTACCTCATCGCTTATTTTCACGTGAATGCATTATTTTATAGTCGATCAGCATGTACACCAGAAGCCTGTAGCCTGAGCCCCCAACGTCATTCCAAGGAGTGGCATTTGCCACCAACGCTAGTGGTGTTTAGTGGCAATGGCACTTCTTGGAGCATCATTGCTCAAAAAATGACAAACAAACTCGTAGAAATGATAAACAAATGCATTTTTTGGTTTCCCCGGGCCCGAAAATCCATAAAAGATGATGAAAAATAATTGATTTATGATGTAATCATGTTAATAATGGCATAAAATGACATAAAATAACCTAGATCTACATGGAAATATATGCATAGGGACATGTACAAGTAAGCAGGAAATATACATGAATGACATTCAATTCATATTTACATATTCAAAAAACATCATTCACAACACATATTCATGATTAAAGACATAAAAAAACATGTTAATAAGATCAAGAAATAACATAAAACAACCTAGATCTAATCATGGCATTCATATTCAAAAACCTTCAAAACTTACAGTACACAAATAAAGAACGTGCTTTCATTGCAAATCATTGATATTCTTGCTTACAAATAGATCTTTTATACAGCAATATATTATTTTGTTAATGAAGAAAATGAAAGAACTAGATTAGAATACTTACCTATAGATGATTAAGAAGCGCTTGAGAACCCTCAGATCTATTTTGAGTGGTATTTAGAAGCTCTTGCTTGATTGAAACACATACTATTTGATGAAAGGTGAAAGCTTTTTATGTTTTCAAAAGTGTGCATTAGACAAGATAAGTAAGTGTTTTGGTAGAGTGTCTATGTCTTTACAAAAAGAATCCCCCCCCCCCCCCACCTTTTTCTAAGCTTAGAAGGTTTTCCTTTTATAGGCAGTAAACCCTAGTCACTTTATGTATTTCATAGGTAAGGAAAAAGGTAATAACCTTTCTATCCTCTGTTGAATTCAAACTCAGTGGTTAACTCTTTGAGTGGTGACCAAATATGAATCTAGTCTCTTTTCTAGAATTAGGGTGATAAAATGTGTTGAAAGGAGGACTGTAGACACCTAATTTTTAGATGCAGGTATGTGAAAGCGGCACTGGAGCCCAGTGATGAATACGGTCTAATTTGGACCACTCTGTTAACCAGTTTCTCATAGAAATGAGCTGAAGGGTTGAAAATAATTTCAAAATATTTTTAAAAATTAATTTCAGGCCCATTGATGGGTCTGACCGAATCTTTAAAATCCTAGGTTGGCCCACATTTCACAAGCTCGTTTTAAAGCCCATTTTAAAGCCAAAAATGATCCAACCAGACCTTTGATGATCATCCGACCAGATGATCATTAAAGGTATGGCCAGATCATTACTTTGGAATGACTTGCTTGGGACAAATTCATGTATTTATATCATGTCAAGTCTACACCGACCTACGCCATGCTGCAACTTGTACAAGTTGCTGGAAAAGTTAGTAGGTCATCAAAGCCTACCTACGCCATGCCTATACTGCAACTTGTCTAAGTTATTGAAAAGATTCCTTTCTTCTCTATAAAAACCTACCTTTCTTAAAAACAAAGGGGGGAGGCAATTTTTGGAAGCAAAAAACATACACACTCTCTCTCTTTTTTCTCTATAACTGTTTTTCTTAGAGTTTCCAAAGGAGGAAGCTTTCAATCCAGAAACTCATTTCTACTGGAAAGTGGTAACATACCTCCATTCAGAGGGCAACTAACCATCCACAGAGTATCCATACATTAGAATAAGCTCATATCATCAATATTTTCTTTATTTTTAGCTTACTATAACTTTTTTCCACTTTAAATACTAATCTCTTTTTATATTTTGTCTATACATGTGATATCTTAGTGAATCCAGGAGGATGTAGGAGCATTCGGATTGAAGTTTAGAGCACCGGATCCCAAGTTATGAATCAAAATGTAATTTTGGTTCATTAACTTGGGTTACCCCGAAAACTCATCTCTTTGGCCATTTCTAGATTTCTGTAACTTATTTAGGCTTCAATTTATTATTGTGTATTTATTGTGTATATTCCATTTCATAAATTTTATGATAATCAGTTTGGTACAAAGCTTAAAAGTTGTTGTTCCAAGTTAGAGATTCGACCGGATGTTCACAAAGATTCATTCGGAAGTTCAATGACTCATTCGGATGATCATGTTTCATCCGAATTTCCCATCTGCTTCCAATATTTTCTTGGGGCTGGCCATGATGATGATTCTGTCGAATCATCACAATGGTTCGTCCAGATGATCAAAGATTCATCCGAATCATGATGTTGAAGGTCAATCAGGATTTTGGCCTAATTTGTGAGGGGCATATCTCAGCTGTCCAAACTCCAAGTTAAGAAATTATTGAGCTAAACTGAAGTTCAAGGTGTCTACTTTAATTTCTATGTTTTGACTTTGATGTAATTCCATCAACTGCATGCCCAAAATGCCCCTCACATTTCAGTGCTACATTTGAGACAGCTTTCAAAAATATTTCGATGTAATTCACATGAGGCTGAGATGCTTGAGATATAGGATATCTATAGACTCCTTAGGATTATGTCTATCACTTCTATGTATTATATTCAAAAAGGCATGTAATAAACAGGTCAAGAATCGGCTTGGAAAATCACGGTGGATCGACTGGTTGAAGCTACAAGGTCGATAGATTAATCCTCTCTAGGATTAGTCTATCGATCGGTACGATTTATAACCCTATTTACATTTATGAAATCACCTAGAATTACATGCAAAATAACTAATCGGACATTTATAATAAATAAAACCAAATAATAAGTACAGTAAAATGGTAGAAACTCATTTCACCTTTCATTTCTTCAAGGGTGTATGTATATTACTATCATTCAAATATTTCAGGTAAATAATAAATAAATTAATTTGAAAATATTAACTTGTAAATATATGTAAAATAAGCTAGAAACACTGTGGATTTTCTGCATGTAAATAAATAAGGAAATAATCCACTTGGCTAACTATTAATAAAATAAATAGCAAACCCACCAAATATAGCCAACTGCACTCAATCAATCAGGGTTAACTATAACGGACCTAATGCAGGATTAAAATTGATTAGAAAGAATATTAGGTGCACTCATTCATTGCATTCTATTTTTTCGGGTGATTTATGGCTGTATATTGTTTGTATTTGGTGGGAAATAATGACCTTATTATTTAATTAAATGGGAAATTGCCCTAAGAATGGATGACTTATTCCGAACCCAGAAATCATCTAGAGTGATGATGAATGGGGATCCCTGAGGAATCTCCCTGTTTGTTAATCACTAGATGATCTCGATGCAATTCGGGTGGCGACTCCACAACGTTTTCATAAAAATTCATCTAGTGAGTCTGTCACCATTAGCATTGGACACCAACCAACAGGCAGGTCCCGGGCGCTTTGTCCATAATGATTTTTACTCAAAACAGATGTCTTTTAAAGTTAAAGATTAAACCAGCTGAACGACGCGTCAAAAATCAAGTTTTAAAGCCATTTTTTGAGTAATGCCACTTCCATAGTGGTGTTGGTGATCAATTTCACTAGGCCTAGTGGCATTTGGGAAAAATAGTGGCGTTGAGGCCCTAAGCGTCCAAATTGGAAAAAGCTTATTAGAGGTAAAAAAATGTACAGAATGGCCCAATCTACTTAACACATAAGTTTCAGGCCTTTTTGATAACTGTACAAGAAGTTACGATGAAAATCGTATAAGATTTGCACGATTTCAGGTTAAAACAAGCTAGTTTGGCTCAAAACATGCTTTTCAAGTTTCAAAACGATTTTGAAAATTTTTACGTGATCAAATGAGAGCTAGGACCACTCAATTCATGCCTTTTGAGCATGAGTAATCATCACTAGGCCTCCGAGCCACTTTCTCATAGCTGCATCCAAAAATTAGATTTTAACAGTTTGTCCCTATAGGCACTGAATTTTGGGATACTAGATCCTTGGGGCTAAGCTGAAAACCTTGGGGCAAATTATCTATTTCAAAGACTTATCCTATGCGAATTAAATGGTGAAGATAGTGCCCTAAACATAAAAGATTCGGCCGGACCATTGAACTGCCCATGCTGGGCCAAGGACCGAAGAAAATAATGGCCTAAGGCCCATCAAGTGAAGGTCAGGCCGGACCTTTGCCCTAGGCTTGTA
Organism: Bocquillonia castaneifolia; assembly: GCA_948193215.1. Taxonomy (NCBI): domain Eukaryota; kingdom Viridiplantae; phylum Streptophyta; class Magnoliopsida; order Malpighiales; family Euphorbiaceae; genus Bocquillonia; species Bocquillonia castaneifolia. The sequence goes on along the minus strand of CANYLF010925784.1, from coordinate 4,174 downwards.
GGGGTAATCATGATTGTTCGCTACAGAGCGGTGATTTGACAATACAATAGTAGGCTTCCGTTCTCCTACTACTCTGCTCTATAAAAACCTTGCATCAACCCTTGCAAGGGAGGAAGCACCTGTTACCACTAGTAGACAGACTACTTCGACATCAAGCAAAGAAATCCTTCAATAGGAGGAAAAGGATAGAAGAGGGAGTGCAGATTCATCATCTCTAGTTCTCCAATGATTCAATTAGACGGTAAAAAATTAAAAGTATAACGATTATAAGGATCACTATAGCATCCATACATCGTAAAAACAAGGGCTGGTTGTATCATTCCATTGATATTCAAATATTTTAGTTTACTGTAACTTTTTTTATATTCCACATACTAATTTTATTTCACATTCTTATTACATATATGAGTCTCACATGAAGATAGGAGGATGTAGAACAAACCTTATTCAAGTTTGGGGCTCTATAGCCCAAGCTTCAAACTTGCACAGTGTCTTGACTTGAAGATTTGGGTTACTGTCATAAGCCTTTTCTATAGTCCAGAATAGACATATAGGAGTAGTTTAAGACTTTATTCATTACATGTATTTGTCATTCGTAAGAAATTGTAATAATATAAGAGAAGACATATTTGAAGCTCAACTTATAGGTCCAGCCGAATGTTTGATGGTCCGGCCGGATGTTCATGAGGTCCAGCCAAATGTTCATGTCCTAAACGGATGTCCCACCTGCTTTGGTTATTTTCAAAACTTGGGTTTGGCCCAAGTCCCCAAAGGTCCGGCCGGACCTTCATGAGGGTGAGGAGAAAGTGGAGGAAATAACATTATGGATCGATCGACTGATTTGAAGCTTCTAGGTCGACTGATCATGTTGGGTTATGGGTAGAATATTCTAATCAGATTGGAACATGAACACAGTGAAAATTAATTTTTTTATCCCTTAACCCACCAAGGATCACATCCGTTTCATAAAAACTGAAGGAAGAGTAAATGAAAATTACCTTTGTAGATCAATTCGTCGAGCCTTCAGGTTCTTCGTCTTGGTTTATTCAGATCTTCAAAGGTGCTGCCTTTCTGAAAGACGACCACCCTCTACAAGTATTGACACATGAACGAATAATGAACGATTTGGTTGAATGCTAGTTTAGATTCGTTTTCTCAAAACGAATTAGGGTTTTTCTCTCTCCGTTTCTTTATTCAAAATAAAAGACGACTTGCAGATCTCTATTCAATTACCCATGATATCTTGTATGATACATACATACATACATACATATATATATACATACATATATATATATATATATAAATATACATATATATATATATATATATATATATATATACACAAGTCTGATAGGGTTTAGGTTAAAAATGAGTTCTAATTATTATTTATTTAAAACTCCTTTTAAATAATAACAATTTAAATCCTAGTCCTTATCAAATAAGGAATTTATATTTTTAACCAAATCCGTATTAAAATCCTTTACATATTATTTATTATTATTTACTTATCCAATAAGGAAATATAACTAATTAATTGCTTGTTATAATTTAAACTACGAATTTAAATTTTCTCAAAATTAAATTCGAATATAAATAACAACTAATTATTATTTGTAATTTAAAATAATCTCATCATTTTAAATTATTACAGAGAGTGATAAACCGTAACCATTATTGTTCGTTCTTAATGTGCGACCCTATAGGTTCAATTAACGTTGGCAGTAGGCGTAAATCACATTTTGATCCTACAATTCATAAGTGATCTCTAGCAAGACATTATGGCTACCCAAGTTAAATGAAAAGCTCATGATCCGAGACAACCTTAATATAGCTAATGACATAATCCTTTTGTCTCACGATATCTTGATAGAATATAAGGCATGGACAAAGTCAATCTTATATCGCTCTATCTTTAATTTCTTGAAACCCAATTAGACTGACTAAACAAATGATATTGATCCCTATCATTTCATTTGAGCATGGCCATGCATTTCTCAGTCTCAATCATCGAGGGGCCCAGAGATATCTCTCTTATAATAAGAGGGACAAATTCCACCTTAATCACTCATATCTCACTACATGATTCTTATTATGTTCAAGCATAACCTTTATAATCATCCTGTTAAAGACAATGTTTGATTATGTCAAAACAAAATCTTCCTCATGTTGAGAACTATAGCGGTCTCAGGTCTAAAGATTTAATGACACAGCTACTAGAGATCAACTTATGACTTTTATCCATGTATTAATCTCAAGGCGGGTCTGTCCAATATTTGTTCCCAACAAATACATATAAATTTGATTTGTATCTCATACACATATTCATCCCATGAATATCAATCAAATTTCATACTAATCTTAATTCATTGTTATTCCCATAATAATAACCGATTAAGGACATTTTGGATAATTAATAATATTATTCAAGGACATTATTATATAATAAACATGCAAATCATGATACTAATAAATTCTCATAAATAGTCAAAATACCATGTCCACACAATAGGCCTAGGGCATTATTACTATCAATCTCCCACTTGCACTAGGCCCACTCATCATTGTATCTAATACCTATGAACCTAGCATGATGATCATGCTTTGCTTGTGGTAGAGGCATAGTCAATGGATCAGTAACATTGTCATCTATTGGAAATTTACATATCTTAACCTCACCTCTCTCAATGATTTCTCGAATGAGATGATAACGCCTAAGAATGTGTTTGGATCGCTGATGTGATCTAGGTTCCTTTGCTTGTGCAATAGCACCATTATTATCACAATAAACATCAACAGGATTTGTGACGCTAGGAACCACTCCAAGGTCAGTAATAAACTTCTTGATCCAAATTGCTTCTTTGCTGCATCAGATGCTGCTATGTATTCAGCGTCAACTGTAGAATCAGCAACAGTGCTTTGCTTTGAACTTTTCTAGCTAACAGCACCACCATTTAAATAACACATGTCCCGACTACGATCAAAAATCATCTTTATCAGATTGAAAGCTTGCATCTGTGTAACCACTTACAACTAGATCATCTTCCAATCTGCCATACACCAAGAACGCATCTTTAGATCTTCTCAGATACTTAAGAATGTTCTTGACAGCCATCTAGTGACTCTCACTGGGATCTGACTGGTATCTACTCGTTATGCTTAAAGCATAAGAGACATCTGGTCTAGTGCACAACATGGCATACATGACAGATCCTATTACTGAGGCATAAGGAATCTTACTCATGCGCTCTCGCTCATCTTTAGTGTTAGGGCACTGAGATTTGCCAAGAGCAATACCATGAGACATAGGCAAGTATCATCTCTTGGAATCTTGCATACTGAACCTTTTCAGTACTTTGTCTATGTAAGCATTTTGACTTAGACCAATCAGCCTATTAGATCTATCTCTATAGATCTTTATTCCTGCAGGTACTACCTCTAAGTATTCCCTATCACCCTTCTTGATGCTGACAAAAAGGGGGAGTATATATGTGATTTTTTGCTTGCTTATCTATCTATCTTGCTTATCTTTCTATTTTCTTGAAGTAATTTTTACTTATCTAAGAATCAGTTCTTTTGTTCCTTTTTTTTAGTTTAAATCACCTGAACTTATTTTGTCTACAGCATGTTTATTCATTATCACTTGTTATTGTTTCTGCATTTTATGCTGCAGCTTTCTAACACTGTTATTGAAATTCATATATTTTTGTGTCTTGAGTATTATGCATGTTTTATTTATGAATATCTAAAGCATAGACTCAGGGGGAGCAGCATGTTAAATTCATGAATGACTCTCTAAAATAGACCTTGTACTTCTTCCTTTAAAACTCACTCATGCACCTCATATTTTACACTGTTATGATGAATGTGTTTTGAATTGAGAAGGTTACTTATGTCAAGTTTTGTCATCATAAAAAATGGGGGAGATTGTTGGCTAAAGGATAGCAACCCTTAAATTTTTGATGCTGATCAACTTAGACATATTACCAAGTGTTTGAAAGTAGTGTTTGTGTAACGTCCATAATTAATTAATGATTAATTATGCATTTAAGTATGATTAATCATTTCAATAAGTATTGGAATCATTAGAATGTTTAATTTTGTTAACGGAGGTTGATTCATTGAGGATTCTTAGTAGGAGGGGTGTAATTGAAAGAAATAATAGTTGGAGGTG
>CANYLF010925163.1:0-10653 GCA_948193215.1 Bocquillonia castaneifolia | reverse complement strand
AAACTTCATATAGGATTCTTAATTTCTAAAAATATATTCTTAATTAATATCAAATTAACTAATGCATTTAACAGCTTTTGCCTATTATATATATATATATATATATATATATATATATATATATATATATATATATATGGTGTTTGTGAGATAAAATTATAATACAATTCTAAAGGAAGCAAAATAAATAAAAATTATGAGAAAAGTTTTCTCTTGGTGAGTGTTAATTTTATGTTTTTTTAATTATTTTTATGTATGCATGTTGTATCAAATAATGATTAATCATATGATAATTTTTCTCCTTTCTTTTATCTTTTTTTTCACAAAATTTTCTTCTCCTATTTTTCCTTTTAATGATGATGGCCATTATATTTTATTTGATCGAAAGAACACAATTTTTATTTTTTAAAACTCTAATTGATTGTTAAATATATTTTTCTAATTTTCATGTTATTTTTTTAGTTGATCATATGAAGCATTTAGAAATGTATACATATGATAAAATCTAAAACAAACCAACCTCCATATAAAAATACAAATACTAGCATAAACATTTTTAGATTTTATTCACATTATGAAAAAAATAAATTATAGATCTAACATAATACTAATTAATAATTTTAATTATATTAATTTTAAATTGAAAATTGAAAAAAAAAAACCATGCGAAGCATGGGCATGATTCTAGTTTTCTTTAATTTTAGAATGTTACACTTTCTTTTTCAAATGAACTGATCAAAGATCATTTATTTCAATGGTATTAAAGTTTATATGTTGATTAAATTAGATGATAGAATAATAAAATGGAAAATAAAATCAATGTTATAGGATTAAATCAAATAGCTATAAAAAATGAAAGATAAACTCAATTTAGTTTCATTAATTTGGAATTCAAAACCATATAGAATTCACATTCAAAGTGAAATAATGCTCTCAATGTAAATTTTTAAAATTATTTTTTAAGCTTAAAAAGCTAATGAGTAATAAGTGAATTTTAGTTTTTCAAAAAAAATGAATTTTTAATTATTTCAAACTTAAGTCATAAAAACAAGTTCACAAAAGTTAAGTATTATTTATTTCAAAAAATTTATCTTATATTTTTTATGCTAGTGATTTTTATAAACTTTTCTTTGTTAGAATACACTGTAACAGTGGGTGAATCAATAGGCAAACGGTCTCGTTTTAATCATCAAAAAGGTTATGTATCCCATTATAATGTCCCTTCCCTTGACTGAACCGTCATTTACATAACAGTGCGCAGCTAGCAACTACAAAGCACTTCTTCTTCTGCTACTACTGTTGCTATTAGGATCCAGTTCTATTTCAATTATTCTAAAAATGGCATCGATCACGTGTCACTCCGTTCCATCCAACAAGCTCTCTCTCTCATCTTCTTCATCGGCTTTCTCCACTAATCTGCTCTCTCGTCACGTCCGATTCTCCTCTTTTACGACGTCGTCTCAGGCTTTTCGTGGAAGAATCACTTGCCAGACCTCTTCCAGTGCTACTTCTTCACCTTCCTCATCCGTTAATGGACAAGGTGCGTCTTCTTTACTTTCACACCTTAATCGTGTTTGCTATGAGATTCATCTGATTGTTTGGTCCTGATTTTACTTATTCAATCAAACGGAGTTAGTTTTTTTTTTCCCATCTGAATGTCGTGGAATTAGGGTTTTATCCGTTTTCAACATTCGATTTTCACAGGTTTAGTGTTTGGAAAGTTTAAATTTGCAAGCAATTGTCATTTCTCAACTTGCAAGGTCTACCTAGACTCGGTTCTTATGCACCGCCCTCATATCCACAATTCAGAGATGGTGGAGTTCAATAGAGTGTGGTTCACATGAACCGGGTCTGGGAATGAGAAATGAAATGATACCAATGTCACATCATTTTGTAGGAATTTGATCCATTTGCATTCTTGCACGTGATTTCTTCAAATAAACTCCTAAATGAAGAAAATGTTGAATCTTTTGATGCCCTTATTTTGCAGCGAAAAAAGACAAGAAGAATTTTCTTCACATTAGTGACTTTGACAAAGCCACTATTATGAAGATATTAGACAGGGCTGCTGAGGTTAAGGCATTGTTGAAATCTGGAGACAGGACATCTCTCCCTTTTAAAGGAAAGACAATGGCAATGATTTTTGCAAAGCCTTCTATGAGAACACGGGTTTCATTCGAGACTGGCTTCTTCTTACTTGGCGGCCATGCTATATATCTAGGACCTGACGATATCCAGATGGGAAAACGTGAAGAAACTCGTGATGTTGCTCGTGTTTTGTCTGGTTATAATGATATCATCATGGCACGTGTTTTTGGTCATCAGGTACACTGCAGAGGTTAAGTCCATTTATGCAAATGTGAATTCATGAAAATTCTACTTGTGTTTCAAAACTGAACTATTTGAAGGGCAGCGAAGATGTTATATTTTAGTAAACCTGCAATATTTCTATAGCCAGAAAGCTTTTTATAATGTCAAAGCAATCCCATCATTATACGTTGCTAGAAAGCAGTCATTTTTATACGTGGATATGCACAAAGTTATTTACTGGTAATTTTGCAGGACATTCTTGATCTGGCAAAGTACGCTACTGTACCTGTTATTAATGGCCTGACTGACTATAATCATCCTTGCCAAATTATGGCTGACGCCCTCACGATAATAGAACACATAGGTCGCTTGGAGGGAACCAAGGTTAGCTTATTGTGCTGGAATCTATATAGTTCTAGTTCATATTTGCACGTCTTATATCAAATTCAGGCATACAAGTTGTGTGTACTCTGATTTCACGCACTGCAAATTTCAGGTGGTATATGTTGGGGATGGGAATAACATAGTGCATTCATGGTTGTTGCTGGCATCTGTTATTCCTTTTCATTTTGTTTGTGCTTGCCCCAAAGGTTTTGAGCCAGATGCAAAAACAGTTGAGAAGGCACAACAAGCTGGAATCAGCAAGATTGAGATAACAAATGATCCGAGGGAAGCTGTCAGAGGGGCTGATGTAGTATACTCGGATGTGTGGGCAAGTATGGGTCAAAAAGAAGAGGCTGCACATCGCCGTAAAGCATTTCAAGGCTTTCAGGTAGGCATCTTGATGCTTTTGAAAGTATTTATGGTGACAAATTGATGTGTGTTGTCCAAAAATGTGCTGATTTTCTCAAAATTATACTTTTTGCTTGTTTATTTATGTTCTGCACTGATCATAATATATAGGTTGTTAACTGCATTGTCATCTTCTCTATAATTCTTCAAGTATAAAGCTTTTTTTATGTAACAGTTATATTTATTTTCTGAGAGAAATTTAGAGAACTTCAGCATTATTGGTAGCTGTCAAAACTGCCATTGTTTTCTTTTATGACATGGCCTGCTGGTGTTAGGTGTTACATATGATATGAAGATCTTGCTTATAAACATTATCTATTTGTGGATCATACTGACATTTAAACATTTAAACATATTGCAGGTGGATGAAGATCTTATGAAAATAGCTGGTCCAAAAGCTTATTTCATGCATTGTTTACCAGCAGAGAGGGGTGTAGAAGTAACAGATGGTGTCATTGAAGCACCAAATTCTATTGTCTTCCCACAAGCTGAAAATCGCATGCATGCACAGAATGCGATAATGCTTCACGTACTTGGTCTGTGACCTAACATGACCAATGCCTTGATCACGATGAGCAAGCACTGTTGTTAGATTGCTGAACTTATTTATTTCTAAAATGTCATTTACAGTTTTAAGATATAGAATTTTGTAGGTCTCATTCAGTTTCTTTTAGTTGTAAGGTAAGAACCTGGCTGTTGCAAGAAAAGTTCTGGCAAGGAACTGGTGAAATCATCTGGCTGCTAGTTATGTCAGCATTGTGAGCCCATAGTTGTGAATTTCAATCTATGTTTGACATTATGTTCATTGAATCTCACTATAAGCCATTAGATTGATGCAAATAAGAATTTTTTACAAGAAGAGATTTTCCCTTTGATCTTCCCAATAATTTCTTTCCCCTACCAACTCTTCCTTAGGAGTTACACGAAGGATGAAAAGAATGCCTTCAATAATTTTTCTATTTTTTTCTGCATTCAGGACTTGAATGGAAATGTGTGTTGCTGCAATGACAGTAGGGTTGCCTATGGTGAATCCCATCTCGGGAACAATAGAACATGTCATGGAATGTCTACCGTTCTTCTGCATTAAATTTGTTCCACGCATCCTGCAGACAACAATAGGCTAGTGAGATTATTCACAATAAAATATAATATGAAAATAAAATATTGTGAAATGCAGCTTCCTTTTTCCTTTCGAGTTGTGACAGTCCAGAGATTTCAAATTTCCAATCCAGTTACATTGGGGTGATACAGTACTTTTTTAAGAGAGAAAAGCGCACCTTTAGAAGATCAAAAACTTTTTCGCATGTGTATTTCTGCTGTATGCTTGCACCCCTTTGCTGCAATTTGTCAGGATGAACAAACAGAGTGGCTTTACGATATGCTTTCTTCACAGCTGCATTTGATACAAGATCTGTGAGAGGAATCGGCTGCCAACGACTATCAGGGCTAAGGATCTGCAAGTACAAAAAATCTCAAATTTTAAAAAACAGCTAGTGCTCGAGTTAAAACCTTTTGGGCGTAACTGAATATTTATGGAACGGTAGGAGCTTAAATAGTAACAAAACCAGTGCGCATAACATGTTATCAGATAGCTAGTCTGTGTAGCATCATACATGCTGCATTATTGTGCTCCATAAATGTGCAATGCAATACCAAAGTGTCTTGATCAAACAGGGGGTGTCAGTGAAGGTACAATAGTGTAGCTATAGCCTTATAATACGGTTTGTTGATCTTAAAGGCACCCCATATTGGAAAGCCTGACGCCATCATACAAGGCAGAGCATTCTGAATTGCAAGCAAGGAAAATAAATGATTCCTGGTGTACAGATCGAAAACTAATCGCACAAAATCCTGTACAAATCGAAAACTAATCGCACAAAATCCTATCGCACATCATCCTCTATCCATGCACACATCGAAAACTACTTGCACAGAATCCTCTATCCATGCACATGTTACATGTGTGCTCTTCCAAGCAAGTCTAGCATTGTAAAAGCAACAAGGTATGATGATAAATATATGAAGTTGAAAACTGTACATACATATTGTAGTGTTGAGAGCAGGGCACGTAAATTCCTTTCCTTCCCACTTGACCACCGTTTAACATCGGCATCCAAAATTTCAGCCAATCTCTGTCATCAAAATTTCACCCAGTATAAATAAAAAAGCATCACAACTTCTCATTGTTACACTAATAAATTATTAATTTAATAGATAGTTACATTTCTCTCAGCTTGTTCTTTCTGAGCAAGAAGATCTCGCATATTCTTCTCTGCAAGAGCTTTAGCCTGAAAGTGACTCAAAACGAAGAATCCCAGTTAAGAGTTGAAAAATTTAGGTCCCTTGATTGAAATAAGAAGCAAGAAGCATACCGCTCGTTCTGCTGTCCTTTGATTCCTTTCAAATGTAGCCCTACACCTTTCAATTGTCTCACTGTTGGCGCTGTTGAGTCTATCTGTAGAGTAGAGAACTTTTATGAAGCACAAGTATTGTTCCATATAGGCACAACTTAAGCAGATTCTACTAATATGATGAAGCTTTTTTAAATGATATAGGTAGTGGTTAACAGAATTTCATACCATCGTAGGTTGAAGAGCTAGGATGTTTTGAACTGCTGGAAGGACCTGGACCTTTAAATTGTTGGTCCTGCAGCAAAATCAATAAAAGTGTTAGCTTTACCTGCCACTGAAACACATTTACACAAATGACAACAGGAAAACAAAAGGGAAAGTAACTCGCGCTGTATTTTAACCCAGCATCTCTTGAAACACTAGAGAACTTCTCAGTTCCAAACTTTTCAGCCTGATTTCTGACCTTAAAAGCAGCCTTCTCAGACAATGCTCTCTCTAAGGCACGTTCCCTAGCCTCTGCAGTTGCTCTCTCTACTGCAGCACGCTCAGCCTTTAGTTTGGCTTCCATAGATGCTTTTTCAACTGCTGATTTACCATTAGCTTTTGCACAAGGCTTCCCTAACCTTTCCTGATTTTCTGCCGTAACTCTTTGATGAGCTTTTGCAGCTGCTTTCTCTGCAGCAGCCCTTTCTCGAGCTTCAGCAAAAGCCCTTTCACGAGCTTCTCGGATTGCTCTTTCGACAGCAATTCTTTCCTTCTCCTTTTCCAATTCTCTCAATTTTGTTTCTTCCTTTCTTCGATGATGTTCCCTCTCCCATTCCATTTCTTTTTGCATAACATCCTCAGTGTTTCTGTTCTCTATGCTCTGACTTTCATGATGACCTTCTTCCTCATCAGTGCTTTGGTTTGTGCTCTCCTCTGCAGATATCCTGATTTCTTTTCCTTCCCCTTCAAGACTTGCTTGCCCACTGGTCATATTATTCATCCGTTCTTCAGAATTAGATTTAAAATAAATTTCATCTCCACAGTTAGTGGCTACTTCAGGCTCCTTCACATCCTCAATATTTTCCCCAATTTCAGAAAATGTTTCTTCAACTTGCTTCTCTGGGCCACATAGTGTCTTGGACTGTATCCCAGTACCTACACTTCTTTCCTCATGACAAGATGGAAAACCACTCTCTTCTTCATTGAGGTCAAATACAGAATCACTAACATCCTCATCACTTTCATTCAGTGGAGAAGTTACTTCCTCAATATGCATTTCCTCTTCACAGACTTCCACATACTCCATCACATGATATCCATTTGGCTTGGGATCAAATTTCAAGTCATTTTCACCTAAATATACATCTGCTGTTTGCTTCTTCTTTCCATCAAGCCCAACGAGACCTTGCTCCGAGACACCAGTCTCAAGATCATCTTCTTCCACCAGGTCACGTGCCTCTTCAACTGCTTTTGCCTTTCCAGTTTCACAAGAAGAGGAATCTCTGGTTATTTCCATCCTTTTACCATTCTCCTCAACTACAACTTCCGAAGTTACTTGCATGCCTTCAATTTTTTCATCTCTACATGCTTCGTTAGCTTTGGCTGCATTCTCACTTTCATCCAGCTTATATACATTATTAGTTGCTTCAAGATTGTTCTCCAGGAAGCGGAAATGTTGTTGAGTCACTTCCATATTGTTCTCATCATCTACCCTCAGATGAACCTCTGATTTCATACTCTCAATTTCCACTTCTTCACAATATTCTTCTGTCTCATCTTCATCTATCTGATCAAGCATCTTCTCATTCTCAATGGCCTCATGTAGAGTCTCATTGCCTTTAGTCCCACAATCCTCTCCAAATCTCTCCTCATTCTCTTCCTTCTCCTGAAATTGATTAAAGTTCACCACAACTACCTCCTCTCTGTGAACGTGACCTGACATCTCAGTGTCCTCTGTTTTGGAAACAGCATTTAGATGCCTCTCATTTTCCTCGGGAACCCAACCCTCTTGATTATTTTTATATTCCACCCTATTCAAGTCTTCTTTCTGTCTCTTCCCATCACCTTCAAGCATATCAATCTCATGTGATCCCCCCTCATTCTCCTTTCTCAGCGGAACTTCATTTGACTGATTCTCCACTTCCTCTTTATTACATTCCTCAGTTTCTTTCATCTCAATTTTGACACAAACTTCAGCTTCTTTTAGTACATTCGTATCTTTGGCCTCTGGCTCTTGGGTTTCAGATTTTGCTGGTTCTTCTGGTTCATGATACTTATTCGCCATGCTTTCGCACTCTTTCTGTTCATAGGGCACTTCAGGTGTTTGCTCAGTTTCTACATACTCACAGTCAACTCTAGCTTTTTCGGCATTTTTATCTTGATTATGGCTATTTTCATCTGATTTGATAATGTTTCTGAATATATTCCATTTGAATGCTGCTGCCACTGTATTTATTAGCCTCTCGATCGTCTCCTGCTTGGGGGCGGCCTCAAATGTTTCTAATTTCCTATCACTGTCTATTGCCTTCTGGACATTTTCTTCCCCTGCCATCTTCTCTTTGGATTCATGTCCATCATCAGTACATGGTTTCATATTCTCAACATTAGTTCCCTGCCATCTCTCGATCATCTCCTGCTTGGGGGCCTCCTCAAATGTTTCTAATTTCTTATCACTGTCTATTGCCTTCTGGACATTTTCTTCCCCTGCCATCTTCTCTTTGGATTCATGTCCATCATCAGTACATGGTTTCATATTCTCAACATTAGTTCCCTGCTTGACCTCCAGTGCAATTGCCCTGTGTTCACCAGCATCAACAGGTTCAGAAAACCCATTTGTTGCTTTCTCACTTTCTGCTTCCAGGCTATAATTAATTTCAGTTGACTCTCTGCTATATGTTTCACCAAAGGCATTTTCCACAGCAGGTGATTTCTTCACATTACTGATGTCTGGAATAATCTGGCTTGCATTTGTTACATTGTTCTTGGGTAAGCCATTGAAATCATGCTCTGAAGTAGTATAAACTTTATGATGCATTTCGTCAGCTTCCTCTTTGGATCCATTTGCTATTTTTGCAGACTTAATCTCCCTTCTCTCAGCTTTCAAGCCATCCTTAAAGCTAGATTTTGTGCGACTGTGAAGTCCCTGCCTCTTTCTTTCCATTAATTCTTTGGCTATTTTGAGCTTTGCTTGGGCCTCCTCTATTGCTTTCCTCAGAGCAGCTGCTGAGGCAGCAGCCGCTGAATTAGCATCTATTTCTTCATCGAAGAAAGGTGGTGAATAACTACCAGCAGCACCTTCTGAAGTATCATTTTTATAAACCCCAAACTTCAAGTTCATTGATCTCATAGAGCCACCATTATCATTACCTAACTTAGACGCTGAGTGTGGAGATGACATTGTTGCTGGCTGTGTGCCAAGGCCAATTTCAGATGCATCAAATGATATATCGTTAGAAAAGGATTTATTCCTAGTCGATTTTTTCTGAAACTCAGAATGGCTTGCAGGAGAAGTGTTAATGGCAGCACCTCTGGGTTGTGGCCCCGACACAACTTTCCGGAGATATTTGCCCGGCTTTATACCTTCACTGACATTTATATTCATATCAGCATCATTGAGCACTGTGCGCACTGCCTTGACAGGATCAGGCATCTGCGACAGAGGGGTTTCATCAACCAAACAAGTAGGAGAAGGAACAGAATGTAGTTGAGAAACATGAGCCATTCCAGTTGTCCCATTTTTGCTTCTTTGGTTGCTTTTATTAAATGATCCATTGAACTGTTTCACATCATCAAACGACTGGAAAGAAACTTGAGGTGAATGGGCTTTTTTCTCTTCTGAAATACTACTATAACGTTCTGGACCTGCAGAGCGAACTCTTGCTCCAGCTGAAGCCCTACACAATTTAAAGGTAAAAAAGATAATAAATAAATAGAGAAAGCATTATAAAATATAGAGAAATAATTACACATTAGCAAAACATCAATTAATCTTTTTGGGACCAGTTAATAAGAAAAGCTGCAAATAATTATCAACCAAGAAAGCTCCTTTTTTTTTTTTTCAAAGCTCCTTTTTTTCTTAAAAAAAAGAACAGAACATAATTTTATAACTAACAGAGTAATGTATTAATCAAAGCCGTAACTAAATCAACGTCATTATCACTAAAGATCCTCCTTTGGCCGCTCGTTAAATAACAACAACAAGCTCCAATCTTTTCTAATTTATAAAAAAAATAATGCAGTTAGTTAGCCTCAGCTAACTAAAAATACTATTAAATAAAATAAAATAAAAAAGTGATCATATTACCGAGTTTGTTTAGGCAAGCTGTTAACTTTCTTAGTAGAAGCGTTGCCGCTGAGTAAATCCTCATAAGGAACGGAAAAATCAGAGTCTCCAAAACCACCAAAAATCATGGAATAATCAGGTTTACTGCTCCTCGTTAAATCTCCAGAACTCTTGCTCTCTTTCATTTCAGGAAAATCAAGAATCGGAATCGAACAATTATTAGAACCACTAAATATCTCCTTATAATCCTCCATTCTACTCATCCCTGACTTCACCGCATCACCAAAAACGCCGTCGTATCCATTCTTTCCAGTCAAGTCTCCACCGGCTACTGCTCCACCATTAGATAGCTTATTAGAGAAGCTAGTAACAGAAGGAGCTCGCTTGTGATAATCCATGAGGAATTAATTAGGGTTTGGATTTGTGTTTGTGTGTTTTTAATGTTACTTGTTCTTCAGTTTGTCTGGTCGGTCTTTCTTTCTCTCTTTCTCTGCAGAGGAAAAATTTTTCTTTCTGCAGAGCAGAGTCAGAGGCACAAAAAAAATGTTAAAAAAAATGTGGGGTATAACGCATAAATGTTTGTTTAAATTCGGCGATTATTTTGAAACAATCGGCTGAGTCACGAGTTAAGTGCCAAGCTGTTACCAATCAACGGTACTATCATAGGGGTAGTTTCGCGGTAATAGGAAAAACCTCGTGGAATGTGTCAAGTTCTGTCATGGTGTGGCTTGGATTACACCAATACTGATTCTGAATAAACCGAAATCAAAACCGAAACGGTTTGGATTTTAATTTCAATAAAATTTTGGTTTTAGTTTAATTTCAATTTTAATTAGTTTAAAAAATTAGAATTAAAAATAAAATTCAGAATTGAAATCCAGCAAAAACTACTGGTCTGAATAAACGAATAGTTGTGGTTCTAATTTTAGAAGT
>CANYLF010924704.1:0-13258 GCA_948193215.1 Bocquillonia castaneifolia | reverse complement strand
TCATAATATTATTTTTACTCAATACACACAAATTTAGTTAATCATTTAAATATTTACTTTATATTCCATAATAATTATATATATATATACCACACAACAAATTCACATTAAGATTCAACATGCAAAACTCAATAATACAAGGGTACAACCGGGGTACCCTCACACACTCAAAAATAACTTATTTCCTCACCTGACTAGCAATTATATTCCATTCCCTTCAATTCCGATGCTCTTTATCCAAAACCTATACGAATAAATGTCCAACATAATTTTTACTAATTTTTAGAACACAATTATTATTTAAATTATTTATTTAAAAACACCTTAAAAATTATATAAAAGTCTTTTAAAGATTAGCAGGAAATAATTTGTAGATTTCATTTACACATTTGAAATTAGCACGAAAATCGAGGGTAGAGAATACAAATATTTTATAAATTAAGGTAAAAATATATAAAAAAAATGTAAGAAAGTAAAGTTTAAAAAAATGATATTTTCTGTAAATATTTTATAAGATAATATAGAGTGTAATTTTCCCAATTTTATATGGGCCTACGCTGATTTTTGCAAGTGGGCAATGGTATATACGGTTAAGAATGCAAACCAATTAATACCATCTCATCTTGCCTGTAATCCTCAAAAAAAAAAAAAAAAAAATCTCATCTTGCCTGTAATGGAAGCAACGGTCATCCATTATTAACGATAAAAGGATTAAATTGGAAATGGACTGTGAATGAAATTTACCCTTCAATGTCAAATTAAAAAGGGCATGTGAAATAAGAATTACAAACTTAGGGATTAACTTGGTAGATGCCACAAAGAAAAGTAAAAAAATAGACTGATTTGAGGGGGAAAAAAAAGTACAAGAACGTGACAAAGAGGGGGAAAAGTACTTTGTCATTTCCTTTCATTTACTAATTCATTTAGCTTTTGCAGATTCTATAGTACTGTTTCACCTTCAAGATGGTGCAAGCTCTTAGGTAATGTTTGGTAAAATGTAATGGAATATAATGTAATGTAATGAGTAATATAAAAGATCTCTTACATTACATACCATTACATCTCACTAAACATTACATTAAGGTTTTTTACTTCATTATGTTAAAAAAAAATTTTATTTCTATGAACATGTTAGTTGAAGAAATAAAGACCCAAATATGACTTGTGTAAATATATTTCCCAGGATGTTTTATTTCTGTAAGCCAGCTGGTCAGAGCATTGGACGCGAATCATAGTAGCGTTTAAGGTCACAATTCACGATAAAGACGAAGAAAAGCTGACCTATGCGCTAGTGACATATTTGAGTCCTTATTTCTTCAATTAAGATGTGTATGGAAATAAATTTTTCTTTTGGCATAATAAATTCAAAAACCCCAAGTTCTTGTATATTTTCCAATTGCAAGATTGGTACCTGAGATTTTATTGCTTAAAGGACTTGGACATGGTCCCTTCAACTTTAAATCATTAGCTACTGTCGGTTTCAATTAATGAGACTCCCAGTTCACATCTTCAATATATATATATATATATATATATATATATATATAGCTGATCAGTACATTTTTAAGTACTGAAATCAGCCATAACCATTTTAAACTTACAGTCTTGATTCATGTCACTTAACAGTCATTGTAAAAGGACTCATAGATGTATGATCATTGAGTGGTCCTTGGAGTCACAATTAAGATTATGATACATATCTATCAATGTACTGTCTTCTTCATTTCCTGTAATTAATATTTAGAGAAGGTGACAACAACATACAACAAAAAATTCCTGTATGAATCATTTTCCTTAGAATATATATATATATATACGTCTCTGTGTAGAAAGATACATGGTAGCAGATTCAATTCAAGCTTTTTATTGCAGAGGAAACAGTTATGTGAAATTAGACTATAGAAGCAAGGTAAAAAAGAGAGACTGCTCATGAAGATAATATTTTTACCCTGTTAAAAGGATATATATATATATGGACCTACAACCTTATGTGTAAGCTTAATTATAATCAAAGTTTCATCTATTACAATATTCCTGCCGGTTGTTAGCAAAAGTAGTACTATTTACGCCAACATCACATCACATCACATGCTATATCATCATCAACATATAACAAACTAATTTTTCCTTCTTTCTTTAATTTGGGAGGGAGGGAATTTTTCTTCTTCATCTGATGAAGCAAAAACTAACTTGGAATTTGTCTACCTTTTGCGCTTTGACTTCAAAGATGTCACTGACTGAGAATTGCTATGCCAATTTCGCTTCCTCTGATTGATGAACCAGTTATTGATCTGCTTTAACTGCAATCCTGTTTCCTCCACTAGTTTTGCCTTGTCATCTTCCTGCAAGTATCATATTCACATAGATTTATACAATTTAACTTATTATCTGTTAGATAGACATTTCAGTTTGATAAAGAATCATTTGCACAATACATCAGTGAATAATGATCCAGGAAATTGATTTATACTAAGGCCATCCACAAAGGGATATGAAAACAACTCATTGTCCCATTATAGGCATCTATGCAGGGGTGAATTGCATTAACTAGTTGATAAATATCAACTGATTGATGCTTGGCCTACTATTTTTTTAAAAAAATAGATATATAAAAGTCACATTTTGGGATGTTGTGATTGTGTTCGTGGCCCTGTATTAGAGTCTGACGAATAAGAGTTAAATAAATTACTGAAGTAGCATGGATATCAGACTATATCTGATGCTCTAATCTAATATTCCAATGTCAGCTTCTTTCCAAGCATTTGGCATAACCTATGATACGTTCATGCTTTTTATGGTAAGGTTTTGTGAAATGTTGTTAAATCAGTAGAATTCTGAAATTGACATTTGAAACAAGTATCATTTTATTTTGCAAGGTGACTTTTATAGGCTAGCTGCTTACTGTTGGGTATGGCCACTTTGAGTGTTGCTGCCACCAATTCTTCAGGACTGTGGTTGTGTCACCTGGAAGCTTTCCAGCCCTTCTTTTCCTTAATATTTCCTCTCTCACATCTTCAATTCTTGATTTAAAACCCTGCAAAAGAAATGGTAAGAATATTATGGTTTGCCCTTTACCATGTTCTTGAAAATGGTAGAGATGTAGTGAGTTTTCATAGTTCAATTTAATAGTAAAATTAACAGTAAGAAGCATCCATTCATAAGAACACACCTGCTTTAATTCAATCTTCAATTCCTGTCTAACCCTCTCCATCAAGGACCTTTCAGACTCTGTTGGAAGCAGAGGACCAAATCCCATAAGGTCATGCCCATCAGAACTGGATTGATCCAAAGGGAAATCCATTTGCAGCTCATCCTCATCATCAGACATTGTTGCACCTGTGCCTTCACTTAGAGTTACTCCTGAAACACACACATGTAAAGAAAGCTTCAATTACTAAACCATCATCGAACTACACAAGGAAATGATTGGCAAAAAACAGGCATTTTTATGATCAATATTTATAACTATTTTTTTGAAATTAATTCTGAAAACACAAACCACACACGGTATAGAAATAGGACATGTACACACCTCAAAATTATGATAATTTTGAAGAGGCACACTAATTCAAATACACTATAAAGGCACACTTTCCACAAGCGATATAGAATATTGAAGCACACAAACTTGAGAAAAGCAGGGAAGATTGTATTATTTTGGGGTATGGATACTTTAGAAGGTTAGCCTGCATTCCATCTGCATCTGACCCAATACTAGAATGGGTAGGCCATTGCATAGTTGAGGGTGGGCTAGATCAAGTCAACAAGCTCACCTTGAAGCCTAACCTACCAAAACCTGTCGAAGCTAACCCACTTTTAAAAATTCCCATAAAGAACAGTACATTTGACCTTCTTTAGGTTTTCTGAATAAATTAATTAATTTTCTTAGAACTGTTCTTTGCAAATATATTTACAAATCTATTTTTTTTGAAAGCATTAGGAATTGCAATCCCAAATTGAAAAACTAGGATAATAAAATCCTTGTTCCCAATTATTATATGTGATTCCTTCAACTGAAAAGGTTACATAGCCAGAAAATGACTGTAGCATCACAAGTCTTACTTCATGTTATGTTATAGTAGTTGAAAGCAAAGATTCGAGCTCAGCCTAGATGTTAGGGGAATGAAAGAGTTTACAAAGATTATAACTTTCAGCCACATTATATATAAATATATATAGGTCAGCAACTTAATGCATTACTACAATTTATTCTCTCCTCTGCAACAGTTTCTAGTGATGTTCTCAAGAAACCTATAGGTCAGCAACGTTAAGAGTTAAGACTAGTGCCTGAATTAGCCAAGGCATAATGATGACTCATTATGGAAGCTTAAAATAAGCTTGCTATGGAGGAAAGGAATTATGTACCTTTTGACAACCAATTCTAACTTTGGAGAGAAAATAATGATATTAGGTGTATAATTTGATGGAAAGTTGCAATAGCTAATTAGGAACTAGAAAGGTGCATGCGTAATTGCTAAGTGTCTAATATAGTTTACCAATTTCATGTATGAAACACGATAATATATTTGCATTTTGCACCATCACCCATTCATCCTATCTAAATGTTCATCAAAGCTGAAAGTCGTTAACATCCATTTAGATGTAAACATATATACCATTTTAACATAAACAGCCAACAAGATTAATTATTATTGATGCTAATATAATCTCGTCCCTCCAACCATGTACTATAATGTATATAGATGTTTCACGTTTACAAATATATATTAATGCTTTCTCTATGAAGATAACAGAGCTGGTAAAGCAAATTATGGGTCATTAATTTTCACTTAGCTATAAAATGGTTACCGAACTTTAATTTATTTCTTTTTGGTCACTGAATTTTGATTTCTATTAAATGGAAGGTTACCAACCGGAATTAACACCTTTTTTGATGTTGTGGCAACCGGAAAATAAATATTTTTAATTATTTTTTATTTTATTTAACATATTAATGATATAAAATATAAAAATTACACAAATAAGTAAATATCAAATATATTTATGTCAAATAATATGAAAAAATATAAAAAAAATTATTTTCTGATTACCACATCATAAAAAAAGTATGAATTCTGATAGGTTATCTTCCATTTTATAAAAATCGAAGTTAAATGACCAAAAGAAATAAATTAAAATTTGGTAACCATTTTATAATTAAGTGAAAGTTTAGTTACTTATAATTTCTTTTACCCATAATATAGCTCTCTTAAATTGCCATTTACTAAAATATAGCTATCTTGCATTTAAGTTGGTGCTATTTCCTAAGCCTGGATGGATGTTGAGACAAGTTGCTCAGAAATTTATGGATTCTAATGCAGGCATGGCAATAAGAAGCTAGATGCTCAGGTCTACCAACCCTACAAACGGCTAGGAAGGACAGACACAAAATTGTGCCTTTATTTATTTATTTTTCTTTTTCTAAGGTATAATTGAAGGGCACATTTCATATTCCTTCCCCAAGAGGAGAAATTGAGAGAAGAAAATTTAGGGAGAGATTTTGAAAAATATTCCAAAAAAAAGATATTTTTAGAAGAAATAAAATAGGAGGAAAAGGAAAAAAATGAGGAGAAAATGAGTGATCATAATATATGAGATCCACAAAAAGAATTTCTTCTAAAATTGAAGTGAAAAAACATCAAAAGTTAATGAAATTTTAAAATTATTTTTTTCTATTCAACTATCCATGAATATAAATATAAATAATATTTTTTAAGGAAAGATATAAAAATCATTTTATTTAATAAAAATAACATCATGATTTTTTTCACTCCTCTTTTTATTCCAAACAATAAAAAAAAAAATAAAATATTTTTTATCCTTTATTTTTTCAATCTTCTCATTTCCAATACTTCCATTTTCTTCCCTCCTTAAAGTACTTCTAAAAGTATTTGGTTCTTATAAGTACAGCCTCGATAAGAAACAGTTATCATCAATTAAAAAAGTTTTAAATTGGAATCCATTTCTTGCAACTAAAAAAAAAGCTTATGCATTCTGGATTTTGTTCAAGGGTCCTTAATTAATGACAGATTGGACCAACCTCTTGTGGGCTAATTAAATTATGCATATTAGATGAGGAATTATTGGTGACCCCTCTAAATAAACACTATGCTTACCTAACATTAATGTTTTGGGCGTCCTTGTTTAGTTCAATTAAGGTAATTAGAAGTCAAAGTTGATCTCTTTAATTACTCTTAAGCCATCTTCTAAACATCTGTTGTCCAGTTGTTGATACTCCTCTTTCAGGATAAATGAATTACCTAATCATATTGATGAAAGTGATTTGGCTTATGAAAAAAAAAAGAAAATAAATGAAAAGAAAACATGACTTTAAAATGGAGAAACTAGCAAAACCAGTCTCATGCATTACTTTTACTATATATATAGACACAAAAAATCAAGGAAAATGTTCTAACATCCAAATATTCCAAAATTTTAGACTTTAGTGGTTGTTGAGAGCTGGTAGGGATATATGGTGTTGGGGGAGGAGGTGGTGGTGGTGGTGGTGGTGGTGATACCCTCCACCGAACTAACTATCAACTAATACTAATAAAAATTTTATATTGGTAGGTCCTTAGTACATTGCATCCACCTCCTTCACGGATTGTTCTCAAACTTGCAAGAAACCCACAAAACTTATCTTATCTATCTTCCTACCAAACCAATTATTCATCAAATCCCAAATAAACTATTTGGATGCAAGAAATAAAAATTTCTGATTAGCTTGCATCTTATATTCTTAAAAAAAAAACTGTTAAAATATGATAAAATCTTATCATGCTTACCCTTTAAAACACACCATCACATATAATTGTTTAATTTCTTTTCTTTCTAGAGAGAATTTTGTGCTTAATTAAATAAGTTAATGATGGTAATTATATGAACATAGAACAGATGTTTTAAATAATAAAGGTATAATAAATTTGAAGGAATTAATTAACATAAACAAAGACATGAAGTACAAACCAGTTAGAGTTTGTAAAGTGTTTTCAATATCCCGGCAGGCCATGACTGCTTCAACGGCATGGACTCTGACATGTTGTTGAAGCTGGTCCTTGAAACTACACAGCACGATCAAATACTGTGCCTGAAAAAAAAAAAAACCTTTGTGTTAAAAACCCAAGGAGAAAATCTTTAAATAAGTAAAAAACTTAGAAAACAAGAAAAATACAAAAGAAAAGATCAAAAAAAGCCCAGTACCAAGAAGTTATCAAGTTCTTGTCTTTCATGGGGAGAGAGGGAATGGGGATGTTGATTGTGGTGAGAAGCATAAGACCTAAGAAGATGGTGAGACTGAGATAACTGAGCATCAATAAGAGGTAGCTGATCAATCGGAGTAGCAACACGAAGACAAGAAACATGAGCTGATAGTAGCTGTTCATATAAAGGATGATTAGCTATCTCTGCCTTTAGCTGTCTATTATGATCACCGGAAACATCTCCTCCACCGCCACCAAGTGCACTTCCACCACCACCACCCATCATGGCCAAGTTTGGTTCTTGCATTTGTGTACACCAAAACCAAAGCCTTTATTATGTACAAGAGAAGAGAATATATATAATACTATATTAATTTTTATTCAATAAGTAATTAAGCATATATATGAAAAAGAAACAAAAGGGTATAAGAGAGAAAAGAGAGAGAGCTAGCTATGTGTATGTATGTATAGAGGAGAGGACCACAAACAAAAAAAGAAGAAGACAGTGATACAGTGATAAATGGTTGCTGTGAGAGACAAAGAACAGTGCTTTCTTGTTAGTGGTGTAAGAAAGAAAGATATATATATATATTGGGATCTGAGACACAAAACTTTCTGAACTTCAGACCGATATATTGCAGAAGTTTTCCAAGTTTTTTTTTCTTTAAAAAAATTTATTTGTATATATATACACACACAAAGCAAAGCTATAATAATAATAATAATAAAAGATGATGATGATGAGCCATGAAATGAATCATGACCATAAGACAAGCATGAAAAACAGGTGAGAAATTAAAAAAAAAAAAAAAAGGCAAAAAGAGAGAGAGAGAGAGATTGCAATATTATGAAGGGGCTTTGGATTTATAGTGAATTCTTGGAGTAGAACACAATTGAAAAATAGAGAGAAAGAAAGGTCCCTATGAAATCATTACTAGTGAAAGGAGCTTTGAACAAAATAAAAATAAAACTAAAAAAAAAAAAAAAAAAAATGAGAGAGAGAGATAGATATATAGTAGATCAGATAAAGCTCATTCTGGTGGCCTGACAATATTTGATTGCTTATTTATTTATTATTCTTTCTTGTTTCTTTTGGGATAATAAGCTTATATATAATTAATAAGAGTTCTTCACTCAAAAAAAATTAATAAGAGTTTGATGTGTTAATTAATTATCTTAGGTTGTATCATAAGAGAATTTTGAATTTGGTGGTAATTACTAGTCATTCTTGGGTTATATCAGAAATTTGGATTCTTGTATGCTTCTCTCTCTATATATATTTCTTCAATACACTTCAATTCTTTTAACTAATTAGACACTTAATTATATTATATATCATTATTATTATTTTATATAAACATATTTTTTTTCCTTTCATAAATGAATTAAAGCACCCTTCGATTGGCAGCGATTGTTTATAGTTTTGCTGACATTTAGCAAAAGATCAAATTCATTTTGGATATGTAAAAACTAACTTTCAGGGTAATAGGTATCCATCCATTGCTGACAAGTATCTTTCTAATTTTTATACTAAAGTGTATTATTCCTTCCTTTTATACTTGTATCACATCAATCTTTGTACTCATAATGTTTAGTTTTTTAGGAAGAAAACAGCCCTGTACCAATATTAATTCTTTTAAACTACTGGTTCCCTAAATTATAGGGAGATTAATTGAAATCACATATAAGTGTCCTTAATGAAATGATATTAAACTAAGAAATAAGCACAAGTCATTATAATAATAATATTCCCTCAAAAAAATATAATAATAATAATAAATAAAATGCTACGGTCTCCTTATGAATAATCTAATAATTAATAGACATACATACACACAGAAAAACAATTTCGTACTAATGTGATGTACACTATGATGCATGGATACGGATACGGTGACATAGACACGATACGATACAGACACGAGATACGTAAATTTTTTAAAAGAATAGATACGATATGTGAATGATACATTTACATATATTATATAAAATTTTAAAATATATACTTAATTTTCGTATGTTACTAACAAAATTAATAAAACAACATAATAAAATATCACATGCATTAAATTAATATAACAACAATTAAAAAAGATATTGCATGAAAAGTAACAAAACATTTAAAATTTATTAAAGTAAAATTTTATCATCTAACTTTTTAAACAATTAAAGTGTTTAATGTAGTTTGAGAAGAGGAAAATATAAATGTTCAACAATAAAAAAAAAAAAGGGACTACAAAGAGTAGAAAAATACAAATTAATGAAAAAAACTAATGGTTAGTTTTAAAGTTTTACATAAGTTATTCTTAAAATTTTATTGTTTACTTTCTTCTTTTATAACTTTTCTTTTATTTTTAGTTTACAAAGGTTTTTTTAATAAAATTAAAATTTGTTTATATTCCTGACACGGATAAAATATGTGTCAGATACATGTGTCAGACTTTTTATTTATTTATTTATTTTGGACACAATTTAATGTGTCTGATATGTGTCGGGCAAGTGTCAAACAAATACACGTGTCTAGAAAGTATCGGATACTGCATACTATTCTGAGTGAAGTGTTAGTGCTTCATAGGTGGTACATAACACTTGAAAAAAAGGCCTTTTTTGTTTTTAGTTTTACCACTTCCCATTTATTATTTTTCACTTTCGTATTTTGAATTGTGTAATTTACTTTCTTGTTTAATTTTTGTGTGATTATTGTTTTTTTTTACTTTTATTAAACTTGATATAATACTTTGCGCAACTTAATGTTATCAATTATCTATAAAGCATATCAAATTAGCAAAAAGTTATTCATTTTTCTTTTTAATTGCTATTATTATTGATATGCCAATTGTAAATTAAAAAAATTAAAATTAGTATAATAGTTTACTTGAATAAAACATTATTGAGTGCAATAAAAAGATAAAAAAAATTCTTTCAATACTTTTCAAGATTATTATACAATAAAAAAATTTTCTAAAATTCTATTGACTTTTTTTTGTAAATTAATCAAAAGAGGATTTTTCTGAAAAAAATAATAAGTAACAATATGTTGAGTTATTATTTTTTAAATGCATGGGTGACAATATATTTTGAAGGATTATTTTTAAGTTATATAACATATATTTCTAACAATGATAAAATAAAATTTATAATATCAATATATTTAAAAGAAAATTATCACATCACAAAAGAAAATTATCACATCACAATGAAAGATAAAAAAAAAAGTATCATTATGTGTTGTGTTAATTATTGTTTATAGTTGATGAAAATGTTATATTGTATTTAAGATGATAAATAAAATAGTTATCTAAAATGTTAGAATACATAAATACCCATGAAAATATTAGAATGAATTAAATTGTACTTTTTTAATGTTAGATTGTTTAAAATATTAAGTAAAAAAAAAGAGGCATGAAGTTTTGTAAAAAATAAACTTTTCCTGTTGAAATATGGCAGCATTTGAGGTTACAACATTCAGGGTAACAAGAGTTACATGTTGTCTGGTTAGAAGGAAAATTTTTTCCCATATTAATTAGGTGACCAATTAAAAAAAGAAGGTTCGCAAAGTAAAAAGATTCTCAACATTTTTCCATGAATTGTGTGCATAATTTTGTCAAATCAAAATAAATTGAAGGTGATTTTAATTTTGTAAATTTTAATTAATGGAGCTATTAGGTTTGCTAAGAGTATTGTGTAGGTTTCTATGGACACCAGGGTGTGCCCGTGGTAGGCGTCCAATGGAAATAACGAGCTGACTCATTGTGGGATATTAATTTTAGTTTAAAAAATGTGGAATCATCACCGGAATTGCATTAAGATCACCTAATGACAACAAAACAGGTCGATTCTTTTGGAATTCCTATTTATCATCACTCCAGATGATTTTTCTAGGTTCGGAATAAGTCTTCCGAGATAGGGGCAATTTCCCATTTAATTAATTTATAAGGTCATTATTTCCTATAGAGAACAAACAATTTAAAGCTATAATTAAATCACCCAGAAAATAATATGGCACTGGTAAATGATAAATGATCATTTCTAATATTGTTTCTAGTCGGTTTTATTTCTCTGCATTAATGTCACTTGATTAACCCTGATTGATTGAGTGTAGTTTGCTGTAATGGTGGATTTCTATTTATTTTAGTTATATTTAACGAGTGGATTAATTTCTTATTTATTTACATGCGAAACATCTACAATTAGTTTCTAATGTATTTTACATTATTTTTCGTTAATAATTGCACATTAATTAATTATAGATTACCAGGATAAAATAATAACAGAAATATATACATACACCCTTAAAGAAAGGAAAAGGAAAATGATTTTCTACCAATTTTAATCTATTTATTTACCGGGTTTAATTAATTAATTTTTATTAATTAATCTAACAATTATTTAAGGTGATTTGACATAAAAATAAATAAGGTTTAGATAGTTTACTTATCAACCGATCGGTCCTTTGGAGAAGAACCGATTGGTTGATCTCGAACCTTCAATTAACCGATGTCTTTAGGTCCCTCTCCATGTTGATCATCTCTTTGAAGAACCGGCCAAATCTTTCCCATGTCCAAGATTTTTAAAAATACAGATTTGGTACCACCAATCAATCAACCGATTAAAAATTCAATCAACTGATCGGTTGATTGATGAGCCAAAGGAATATTATTGAAGCACCGGCCGGTTCTGTAATATGGGGATTGA
Organism: Bocquillonia castaneifolia; assembly: GCA_948193215.1. Taxonomy (NCBI): domain Eukaryota; kingdom Viridiplantae; phylum Streptophyta; class Magnoliopsida; order Malpighiales; family Euphorbiaceae; genus Bocquillonia; species Bocquillonia castaneifolia. Next base: position 1,364 of record CANYLF010924704.1, on the reverse strand, counting down.
AATTTTGGAGCTTGATATCAACCTGTTTATTACATATTTTTCCAAATTAAATATACATAATAACAAATAGAAACCTAAGGGAGCTACAAGAATCCTAAGATGTCTAAAAAGATGAGTTTCTAAGGTAGCCCAATGTCACGCCCCACTCAATTGCCCAAGTCTCTTGACCGAGACATCCCTTGACGTTGGCATGACCTTGGGTAAGTCGCGTGCCAACCATGCTAAGAATGCCCAAAAGCATGCCAAGACAACCCATAGGTGTAGCGAACCAGCCTACGGCAACCCAAGTCGACATGGCCAGACAGGCATGCCAGCTTGCATGGCCTAGCCACAAGCAAGGCCTGTCTGCATAGCAACGTGTTTGGCCTGCAAGCCAGCTCGCCTGCCTGTGTGCCAACGTGCCTGGCGTGTCTTCCAGCATGCCCATCTGCAAGCCAGCATGCCTGGCCTAGCCTGGCCTGCCAGCATGCTAGGCTAAGAGGCAGAATGCCCAGCCTGCTTGCCCAGCCAGGCAGCTCTCCCAGCCAGCCTGCATGCATGCAAGGCAGCATGTAGTTTTGACGCGGAAGACTCTAAAAGGCTCAAGAATGGGCTGGAATGTTGGAAAAAGATGTAGAAATATGCCAAGGCAAGGAAGAAGGCAAAGAAGCCTCTAGAAGCATCTACACCCAAGGTGTTTGTGGAAATGCCTAAGAGATTCTAGAAACTTCCCATGTTTCTATCTCTCATGTATTTATCTCCATGTATCTAGAACCTTCAATGTACATATAAGCCACATATTTTTGTAGGCTTAGGTGGACTAATCCTAGCCACATGTTAAAGAGGTGGAAATGCCTATAAATACCCAACCTCCCTCATTTGTAAAGAACATAGAGAAATATAGAGAACATTGTATCTTTTGCACTCTTTAATAGAAAGCTTTCCTTTTAAAGCTCTCTTGTGTTCTCTTTACTTACATTCTAGCTCCTTATCTCTTCACATTCGCTCTAAAAGCTTACTTAGCACATCTTAACACACAAGTATGTCACATTCTAGCTCCTTATCTCTTCACATTCACTCTAAAAGCTTACTTAGCACATCTTAACACACAAGTATGTCTAAGTGCCACACGGATATTCATAGGAAATATCTAAGCCCGTGACACCAAGCTATAGAACCAAAATCACATTTTGATTCAAAACTTGGGTTATGGGGCTCTAAACTTCAGTCCATTTATTTTAGTGGCATCTCCTCATCACCAGGAAGACATAGGTATCATCAGAAAGTAAAATGGAGTTAGTCAAAAATTATCATAAAAAGTTATAGTAACCTAGAATATAGAAAAACCATGAAAGTACACAACCAAACTCTATAGATTGATGTTT
>CANYLF010924132.1:0-16898 GCA_948193215.1 Bocquillonia castaneifolia | reverse complement strand
TACTTGAAAGTTAATTTCATTTTAGCTTTTATTTACTCTTTGAAAAAGAACTTAAGTGTCATACAAGTTGAACTTAATAGGCCACTTGGATTTTTATTTAAAACATTAAAATAATAAATTTCAAGATTATGACATATATATTTATAAGTATAATTTTAATACAAAGGTTATATATATTATGAAAAAAGGGAAAAATGTTAGAATATTTTTAATAATCATAGTGACCCATATAATTAAAAATTAGGATTCTATATAAATTTATTCCAAGATGATGGCTATTGTGTATTAAAGAAATAGAGTTTCTATGGGCTTAAAATCCTTTACCTCTCTCTTCATAATTGACTGTTATTTTTAAGTGTAGTTAATTTTAAAAGAGCAGTTACTTTAAATATAAAAGTTAAGCGTACGGGAAGTTAATTGCAATAATTAAATCTTTCTTCTTCACCATCAAAGAAAACTTAAAGAGAAGGCAGAAAGGTAAAGAAAACTAAAAGAAACCATTAAAGTTACGGATCAAGGTATTTATACTATTCTCTACTTATTAATTGTTTTAATCATCATGGGTTGAATCAAAAGTGTTCTTAAAGATCCTGTTGTTATAATCAGACTCATCTTCTTATTTGATTAGAATCTTACAATTGGTATAGGAGCGGTTTTAATACATTTGATTCACCATTAAAGTAAATTTTGTTTGGTTTTCTTAATGGATGCTTCCACTTTATGGTTATATGACTAAATATAAAACATATATGCTTGATCAATAAGAGTGTCGGCATATTAATATATTTATTGTATCTGTACGATTTCTTTCACATACGTAATTGATAATCATATGAATTTGTATGAAATGAACATGTTATGATTCAAAACTGATCAATTATGTCGAGTAAAATCATAAAGTGGTTGCAGACAAGGAGAGGTTGCCTCAGAGCCTGAGCCATGACTAGCAACTGCAGCACTGTGTGTTCAGCAGCTGGGCTGAAGTGGTAGTCGCCACCCGATCCAGCATCAGGAATATCTTACAAGGTGTACACCTCGATTCCTCTTAAGAATATGAAAGGTGAATTGACCCCAGAGATTTAAGGATTAGACTTATCAATTCTCAGAGTGTGATTCTTTACCCAATACTCCAAGTATTATACCAACCTTCATTCCTTCTAACAAAGTAATAATAGCATATAGCATATTATCACCTACCTTTTACGTACATACATGCAATGGTGAGTTTCTAATAACAAACAAGGAATGATTTTAACAATTACCAGCCATTAATTAGGGTTAATTAACATGCATAACACATAATAATCAACACAGCAACACAACCTAGGGTTTCTATCATTTTTAGACCTAAAAAGATTACCAAATAATTATTACTAACCAAATTCATGCAATAATACATCTAAATAATTACCAAAGAAGTTATAGAAGCTTACCTCATCGCTGCATTCCTTTTGAGAGCTACTGTATATTCATTTACAGGCCCATACACTACTGATCCAAGCATAACGCCACAAGGGAGCACAAAACAGGGTCTAATGCCACTCATGCACTACTAAAAATTAACAGTTTATCGACCAAATTTGTCGACTGATATAAAGGGTCGGTAAATACTGACCAAACTACCATCGGCTTGCAACCAAAGTGATAGCCAGATGAAAAAGACTATTACCGACCAATTTACCGACCATATTGCGACCATGTACCGAATATATTTTTGGTCGGTAATTGGTTGGTGAAATTGGCGGGAATACCCGCCAAATTGCACCAAAGCATTATCAACCATTTTTCTGACCTATTAGTGACCAATATTACGACCAAAATATTAGTGGTCAGTAAATTCGTCGGTAAATTGGGCAACCAAAAAAAGAAATTATGAATTAATTACCGACCAATTTCGGTTGCCAAATGGTCGGTAAATGAAACGCACCGTTTCATTAAACCCAATTACCGATCGATTTTCGGTCGGTAATCGGTCGGCAATGTTAGGGTAAAATATGACAGCAGTCTTCTTCTTCCCTACTTCAACAGTTACAACAAAAAGAATAGAAAAATGAGAGAGAAAAGAAGCGAGAGAAAAGAACGGGGCGGGGAGATTTGAACAAATATAGGGGAATGACTTGAAAATGCATATTGTAAACGATTACAGTTTTCATTTTGATTCATATAGTTAGCCGTAGAATATATATATCCAATACATTTAAATGAAATTTTAATACATTGGAATGTCCCAGTGGATAGTTTATGAAAGGACGTTAATTATCATTATCACGATTTAATTTCAATTGCGAATATTATGTGTTATTTGGGTACCTCTTTCATTGTTTGTTCTCCGGGTGCACACGATGGTATATAAATAATGATGCAATTCATAAATTTAAGCAGATGTTGCATTACTATTTATATATATTCAATAGTGTACTCGGAGAACCACGCCGGAAGGCTGCCCAAATTTATACATAATCACTATGCAATCATGATATGGTTTTTAATGATACTTTTGTAAATGGATTAGGGCAAAACCTATTGACCATAAAAATTGAAGTTCGGTGGAGGTGGATGAGTATTAGGTTGCATAATCACACATAATAATCTTAAAATGATAATATTACTTAATAATTTTAATAAAAAGTACTAGCATAAGCTTCAGCTCGTTACATTTGTGAATAATTCAATTTGTTTTCAGTTATGGAAGAAGAATGAAAGTGGATGTACGAGGGTCGAATCATTAATGGAATGTTCTTGAATGAATGGGGAGAATAAGGCTGATGAATTTATTGATTTCGCTCTTAGACATTTGAAATATTTTAATGGTGGCAGTGATATTAAATGTCCATGCAATTTAGTGAGGTGTTAGAATCAAAAATTTTTGGATGGAGAGCTTGTGAAGTTGCATTTATAACAAAATGGTTTTGTCCCAGGTTGCTTTAATTGGATATACCATGGTAAGAAGCCTGTTAAGCAGAGTCATAGACTAGTTCAAGTTCAGGGATTAGTAAGTGCAACTGATAATATGGATTCAGATAATATCCAGTACAATTCATACCATCGGATGGATTGTGATGCTACAGGTCCTGATTTTAATCCTGAACAAATGGAAGAGGATTTCCATCATGGTTTCAAATTTTATTTCTCTATATTCATTCTTTATTTAATTTTCAAAGTAATTGATGGATGTAATATTAATTATTTAATGATTGGAATGTGTCATTGGTTGTGATTTGCTTCGGAATATATATATATGTTCGTGTGTTTTTTTTTAACAGGAAATGCCCTATTAATTTAGGGAGACAACCATTTTTAGGGGAAACTCTACCGAATTTGCTATTAACTATATAGTATATTTTGAATTGCAGACTTAAAGGGAGGGAAAGAAGCCCTCCGCATTTCGTTTATTCCGATATACTCACATGAAGGATCATGATGACAAGACCTTCGTCGATGAGAGATCTTGTGCTGCACATGTAATATGTTTATCATTATAATTATAACAGTTACTTTATTGTACAATTTGTCGACTAAAACTGTTGGTTATATTTACACTTCTTATGTTTGTTTTGTAGAATAAATATGAGGAGTTGTTAGCTGCTGCGACTCAGGCACATTCTCGGTCATCTTCGGGTATAGGTGATGCTACAGTTGGTAGTTCTAGTTCAGTTGTTCCAGCAACTGTTAATGAGAATCAGCTGTAGTACGAAGCTGTTAAGGGGGGCAAGAAGCAGGCTATATATGGAGTTGGATTGTCTGCATTCTCATATTACACCGATACATATGGTGCTCCACCTCCACCTCCGGGACCATTCTCGAACTTGTTCCAGGGTGTGGATGAGTTCAATGATGCAGTGAGGCATGGATTTCAGCACGAGATGGCAGATACGATGAGATGCCAGATGTACTTCGAGGATGATGCAACTGAGTTGCGAGCTCATTTAAACTTTTTTACAAACAAGTGTCACGAAATTGGAGTGCCATTCAACCCCGATGATATACCACGCATCATACGACGTACTGTTGGACGTACTTCAGCTGCAGGCACTAGTTCATCAGCCCCTACTGCAGCCGCGGACACTAGTACATCAGCATCGACTGCCGATCCCGAACATGAAGTATACCACTCAGTCTCCCAGCAGCAGCACCACCAGGCTGACGATACTAGGTTGGATGACTCTTAGATCTGTTATTTATATGTACACTTATGTTTTGGTTTACATATTGCTTCTCTTACATTACCTATATATTTAGTATTTCTACTAACTCTTGATTTATATTTATTACAGAGTTATGTTCTTTTATATATTCAGTTAAATTTACATTTGTTTACTTATTTCATATATAATAAATATTATCTATAATATATAATATTTATTATATATTGTATTATTTAATATAATATAATATAATATTACATATATTTATATTAAATATCCATATCAAAATATATATTAAAAAAAGAAATAATTGAAATTTACCGATCGAATTGTGACCGATTACCGATCGAAATTCTTTTTAGATTTCAGTCGGCATTCGGTCTCAAAATGGTAGGTAATTTACCGACCACTTACCGACCAACTTCTGACCGAATATAGAAAAATCATTTGATAGGTAATTCGTCACTAAAACGGTCGGTAAATTTTGTGACCAAATACAGACCAATTACCAACCTAATCTGATTTACAAAATGTGGTCATCAAAATTTTTTCATGGTCCGTATTTTACCGACCGTTAGGCAAAATCAATCGGCATTTGGTTTACTGACCAAATTTTTGTAAAAATAACTTTTACCAGCCTCATATTTGGTTGGTAAAACTAGACTTTTTATTAGTGGTAGAAGTGGAGTTTGGGCCCAACACCACTTACCTACAGGCATTGGTGACCACCGCCATTCCTGGCAGTGGCCTTGGTGGCCAGGGCAAAAACAACATGTACGATTTGACAAAAAAAACACTCTTTTCGGGTTTACCAAGCCCAAAAAACACATATACAGAGACAAATATGCATGAAATATTCACAAAAACATGTTATAATGGATGAATCATGGCAAAACAACCTAGATCTAATCATGACATGCTTAAAGGATAAAAAGATTCAAACTTTACACATAAAACATCAAAAGGATACAACTTTACAAGTTAACGTGCAAAGAAACAAACTTTATGCATGCAAACATACAAAGATAACAACTTTATGTATTAAGACACAAAAAGAAATAACTTTTATGCATTAAAACACAAAAGAAACGATTTTTATGCATTCAAACATCAAAAGAAACAATTTTTATGCATTGAAACATCAAAAGAAATAATTTTAATGCATTCAAAATGTATTTTATGACATTGAATGATTTAGATCTGAAGTAAAACACATCAAAACATGCAAAGATGCATAAACAAAACAAACATGCATAAACATCATTTAATCATGGTAGACAGAAAAATTACAGCAAAGAAAACATGTTAAAACATCATGCAAATCATAGGAACACATAAGCAATCATGAAAACATCACAAAAAAAAGATTAAAACACTTAGCTTGGGAAAAATAGATCTAGAAGCTCTTAAGGACCCTCAGATCAGAATTGAGTGACTTTTTGGTTGCTTTTTAGTGAATTATAGTCGCTGGAAATTCACTTAAATGAATTAGGTGCTTCAAAAAGATGCAACCTTCAAAGAGTTTTTGTGCCTACCATTGAAAAAGATGAAGTTTATGTAGCTATCAAATGAATTCAGAGAGTTGGTATGGTAAACCAAACCCTAAAATTCGTGTGAGGAGCTGTCCTCCCCCAAAAAACCTAGTTTTAGACAAGTATTTACATGTATATTAGCTTAAATCTTAAGCTAGGGTTACTACCATGACTTTCCTAATTAAAATCAATGACTTGGAGTCAAAGTAAAGGATATTTTGGTTAAAAATATTCCTACAAGGTCTTGGGATGCGTGTACGATTCGTATGGATCATCATGGGCTGAAACAGATTGAAACTAGGCTTTTTACTACTGAAATCATGCAACTGGCATTCGTGGCCCAATGCCAGTCTTCCTTGTGGCGTTGAGTACAACAGCAGTCTTAGGAGTGGCGTTGAGCCCAACTCCACTTGAAAGAGTGGCATTGCTCCCAAGTCCACTCTAAAGAGTGGCGTTGGGCTCTTTTGGGCCTTTAGACGTCGGATTTTGTAAAAAGGTATAAAAGAGAAAATGTGCAGAATGGCCTCAACTATCAACCCTCAAAATTTCAAGTCATTCTGATTCTTGTAGAGAAAGTGGTGATGAAAACCGTCTGAAAAATACATTTTTTATGCTTAGAACAAAAGTTTTAGGTAAAACATGCTTTGTTGGCTTAGAAAATGATTTGATTGTCGCTCTGCAATCTCTAAAAGAAATGGTCAACTCAATTCATGCCATTTAAAACATGAATGATCATCACTGGGCCTCCGAGTGTCTTCCACATTCCTGTATCCAAAAATTAGGTGTTAATAGTTTGCACCCCCCCCTGTCGGAGGTTTATAGTGTTATCGTATAATATGGAAAATGACAACAAAGCAATAACCACGTAATTTTTGGGAAGAAAAGTGCGTACCTCAGCTCTGGAGTGAGGAATCTTACCTTGGACCTCAGCTGCCTTCGTTTGACTCCATGGGGATTTTCCTGACTCGGCTATTAGGGTTTCATTCCAAATAAAGTTCTTGAAATTTGGAACAAGGTTTTCTTCTTGCACTATCGGCCTTTAGCACCATAGGTCTTCAGTAAAATAAACATTCAGCACTATCGGCCTTCAGCGAGGAATAGCATCTATCACTATCGGCTTTTAGTAGGAAAGCATCAAGCACTATCAGCTTTCAGCAACGAATAGCATCCGACACTATCAGCCTTCAGCAGGAAAGCATCCGGCACTATCTGCCTTTAGTAGGGAATGCATCCGGCATTATCGGCCTTCAGCAGGAAATGCATCCAGCATTATCGGCCTTCAACAAGGGAAGCGTTCGGCACTATCGGCCTTTTGCTAGAATAGTATCAGGCATTATCGGCCTTCAACAAGGAAAGCATTTAGCACTATCGGCATTCTGCTAGAAAAGCATCTGGCACTATCGGCCTTCTGCTAGAAAAGTATCAGGCACTATCAGCCTTCAACCAGGATAGCATCGGCACTATCAGCCTTCTGCTAGAACAGTTATCTTAAAAGAGATAGAGTTTAGACACTTACCTCAACTGCTTATACTTTAATTCTGTTAAATCTTCTAGACTTCATCGAGGAATAGTATTGTCTAGATTTACTCCAAATTCTTCAAGAATCTGATGTAGTAAAAGAGGCCTTTAAAAAGGTTTTTTTGCTAGTTTTTATCATTTCCTCTAAAATTCTCTGTCATTCTTACTGTAGCCATCTGTAATTTTTGATAAACTTTTGAAATTTGCCCCCAATTGGACTTCATTGTACTTGGACTTGCTTGTCCCCGAGTGTGGTTTTTTATGACTTTGTTATTGATGGTATTGACCTCAATTGTCGTTCATGTGCTTTTTCCCGTGGCTTTTTACTTGGTAGATGTATGCATGTCGAACATGGAAGCATGGAACAAATTTATGCTTAAGCTAGTGTATATAGTGCATTGGCATGTAATAGATATGAAAGCTAATACATGTTACATGTTGTATGCATGAATTCTTATGCTAACACTATGTCCTATAGGTGCATGATATGTTGTGATTTATACTACATGAAATGCATGAAGTTGCGGATATGAGATGTCATGCATAGAATCTTCCTAGATTCATGAAAATCTGTGAAGATCATCGATATTTATGTAGAAGCCAGTAAAGGACCCAATGGCATTATGAGGAACTGTGTTGACTTGATTGACGTTGAGATCAACCCCTGAACTGTATATCTTGTCCATGGTGGAAACTTGATAGTTGTTGCTAGTGTTGGATCGGATTACACGGATCAAGGACCTGCCCCCGAGCATTTGGTGTTGTGTTGGATTGTACGAGCTAAGGACTTGCCCCCGAGCATTTGGTGCTGTGTTGGATTGTACATGCCAAGGACTTGACCCCGAGCATTTGTTCAAGAGTCGGCTGGTGGGGCAAATGTGGCATGTAAGCAGCTTAGTGAATGTACCCTTGTTGGTCTGATATCTGATTCACTTTATTTGCCCAATGTTTTCTTTTCTAGCTTGCATGCAATGACACTAATCACATGATAAGCAAATTTGACAAAAACTCAAAGTCAATCTTTATTCTTTTAATAATGGTACAAAAGTGTACTATACTCATAGCACAAGACATTACTGCTACCGTAAACCATCCCTTCGTGTTTTCAAAATTCATTCTCTAAAGAATTAAATTGATGGTAATGTTAATGAAAAAGCTGTCCAAAACTAAATCAGGTGAAAATCATTTTTCTTGCACATTCCTATATGAATACAATCAACTCAACACTCTTACAGTTATCACAAAAACTCTTTAGTTTTTAGGGGGCAATGTTTACACTCAGGTCAAGGCACAGGAAAATTCAACTATATGCTTGCCTCTTGACCATAAGTCCTCCACTTGAATGTATTAGAAGTACAAATCCGAGGGTCTTTCATTTGGTTGTAATGGGGCTTAGGTAAGGTAGGATTTTAGAAGAAGAAAAGGGTAAATGCACTATAACTCCTAGAACATCAACTTATGAAGGGATGCGTTCCAACTTAGTTTACTTGTCAAGAGTATTCCAAAAATATGAACTACATCAAGGATGCTCATTGTTCTTACTTCCATTTTCTTTTTTTTTTCCTTTTCACTTTCTTCTTTTTTTCACATTCTTTTAAATTTTTTCGCCTTTCTCTTTTTAAGCATTTTTTTGCTCTTTCTTTGTTTTTTCAATCATTTTTTTTTTGTTTTATCATTTTCTTTTGTCTTCATTTTTTTGAGCAAGCAACTTATGCATCTTATAATTTCATTCGTAACTTATTGACAAAAGCTTTTCCAAGGAATATTTAGAAACTAACCACTCACTTCATAAGTTATTTCAATAGAATGGAGTTGCGAGACTTAGTGCACAAAAGGGTTGAAAAGGATAGGAAAGATTTTCAAGAAAGGCTTAATCAGGCTAATTGGCAAATTTAAATATCAAAGAAAAAGGGAATTCAAGGCTCAACTTTGGCTTCATAAAGGTAAACAAGGTGGGCTTTTAAGGCTAAGAGTTTATCCTAAAGTGCCCTCTTCATTTTCATATTTCCAATAATCGTGTAGATTTCAAATGTATACCAAGGCAAGTTCTAATGAATACTTTCTATGAAAGACACACTCAACAAGAAAATAATAGCAAGAAGTGATGAGTGCTCATAAAAGCTTAAGCGCTCACAAGTTTTGGGACTATGTTGAGAATCTGATATTCATATGAAAATAAATGCATTTAAAATGGGGATTTGAAAGCTTGATCATTAACACTTTGAAGCAATCAATCTTAATTCAAATTTTGAAAACTTTTTTTTCTATTCTTTTAGTAGTAATATCAGGTGCAAAAGGTATTTCCTATGTCTTGTGTACCAATGTTAAACAAACAATCATGAAGTGAAGTGAAGTCAAATAAGCTCATAATATTATTAATGAATTGCAATCGTGCTATTAAGAAAAACATTAACAAAAAAAAGTGAAACAGATATCCTATCATTGACCGAAAGTGTCATTATTATGCTAAGCTACATGAGGCAAATCGTAGACACTTGATGATCACATGGATGCTTTAGTTTGGTGTAGTGATGCCCATTTACTCGTCTGAGTCATAGTCTTAATCTTGCTCTTCTAGTCCCTTGAAAGCTTTTGATAGGGGATCATGCTTCATATCTTCAATTTCCTCAACTTGGAGTCCATCATCATATAGCTCATTAAAGTTTCTTGGGTTCATTATTTGCAGATTTTCAACCCAAGCTGGAAGGTCATTGTGAACCACCATTCGGACTTAATCCTTTTCGGAGGGCTTGTTCTTGTTCTTCATGAGGGCAACTTTGTTTCTCCATCTGGTGAGGAATTTTGAAAAGGACTCTCCATCTTTTTGCTTTGTCAACTCCAAGTCTTGCAACGAGATTCTAGGGTAGCATTGTGAGAGAATTGCTCCCTTAAAGCCTCATTAAGAGTCTTCCAATTAGCTTGAGTGGCTGTTGATTAAGCATGGTACCAATCCAAAGCTATTCCTTCCAAAGAAAATGGGAACAATCCATGCTTCTACTCGGCATTCAAAGGAGTGGCTAACATGTCTATGATGTATTGCTTAAGGTGCATCCTTGGATCTCCAGCTCTATTGAACTTGGATATATCAGGCATCTTGCATTTGGGAGGGAGGCTAGCTATGCTTCGTAGACCAAGATTGTCAAAATCAAAGTCTTTAACTCTCACCAACTCTTGGAGCTTTTCCATCTTCTTAGTCAAGGCATTGATTGCCTTAAGCTTAGGCCTCTTTTCAGGGTCATCCTCTTCCTCACTAGTGCTATTTCGGTCATCATTCCTATGGTCATCCTTGTCTTTCAAGGCTTTCTTGATTCCATTCTCAATCATCTCTTGTAGAGCTTTCAAAAGTCATCATTCAGTCCAGCCATCGTTCCTGGGGGGAGTCAGAGTTTGTAGTGTCTTCTCTTATGGATTTCTAACAAGTCGTGCACCATGCCTTATCCAGGACACACTAGGAGGATCTATGTTACAGTAAGACAAGGGGTTAACATGCTTATGACATGTGTATGCAAGGATGCATGGATGCAAGCATCGCAATGGGGCACAGGTAGCAAACGCTAGTTAAACACACATACTACCAAGTGGTAGACCTTCTAACCTTATTTCTCCCACACACGTATTCATTTGGTAAGTCAACATTCCTAGGAATTGGCTTGGACCATCGCATCAACAGGGGATGCTATTGATGACATAGTATGGTTTGCACACAAAAAGGCTCTCAACATGCAAACCAAACAATAAGTCATTACTGTGACCTTATCCTATATCTTTGCTTTAATGAATTCCCTTATTGTTCCCCTTGTTCTAGGGTCATTCTAGCTTCAGTTGGGTATAATTAGACAAACACACAAACATCCATTTCTTAAAGGTAGTAATTAAAGTCATTCTTCCCATTCTAAATGACCCTATGCTGTAAGGTTGCATTATTCAGGTATATTTAGACTATTGTTTCCTCCATAGGCAACAATTAGGCATTGAGTTAAAATAATAACACTAGACTCGGGCATTATAACGGCTTCATGGCATCACATAACAAAGCAATCATTTGGTAAGTCCTAGAGGAAGTTTCTACGGTCATTACATGGCTTTGGTCAGGTTCGACTAAAAGAGGTTCCCACAGTAGTTGAATTCCCATTAACCATCTCCTTCTTTCAAAAAAGGTTCAAGCGATGGTAAGACATTCAGCCTGAATTTCCTATTAACTATCACCCATTAACCATTGCTATGATGGTAAGTGATAGTAGGACAATTCAGCTAATATGAGTGGTGGTCACTGGTTTTGCTTCTTATGAAGAACTCTTGTAAATCATAAGCGACTTGACCAATGGTACTCACGAGGTAGGGTGTTTTTAATGCAAGCATGAATGCAAAGAAACTAGAGTTTAGCATAATAAAAAGAGTATTGGTAATCACTTGAATCATAAGTCTATCTGTCAAAGGTCCCCAGTGGAGTCGCCAAACTGTAGACAAGGAGGGGTTGCCTCAGAGTCTGAGCCATGACTAGCAACTGCGGCACTGTGTGTTCAGCTGCTGGGCTGAAGTGGTAGTCGCCACCCAATCCAGCTTCGGGAATGTCTTACAAGGTGTACACCTCGATTCCTCTTAAGAATACGAAAGGTGCATTGACCCTGGAGATTCAAGGATCGGACTTATTGATTCTCAAAGTGTGATTCTTTACCTAATACTCCTACTATTATATCAACCTTCATTCCTTCTAACAAAGCAATAATAGCATATAACATATTATCACCTACCTTTTACATACATACATGTAATAGTGAGTTTCTAATAACAAACAAGGATTGATTTTAACAATTACCAGCCATTAATTAGGGTTAATTAACATGCATAACGCATAACACATCAACATAGCAACACAACCGAGGGTTTCTACAATTTTTAGACCTAAAATGATTACTAAATAAGCATTAATAACCAAATTCATACAATAATACATCTAAATAATTACTAAAGTTACAAAAGCTTACCTTGTTGCTGCATTCCAGATGAAAGCTACTGTATATTCATTTATAGGCCCATACACTCCTGATCCAAGCATAACGCCATAAGGGAGCATAAAACAGGGGCCAACGCCACTCATGGGAGTGGCATTTGGGCCTAACGCCACTTATCTACAGGCATCACGAGTTGACAAAAAACACAATTTTTGAGTTTACCAAGCCCAAAAAGCACACATACAGAGACAAATATGCATGACATATTCACCAAAACATGTTATAATGCATGAATCATGGCAAAACAACCTAGATCTAATCATGACATGCTTAAAGCATAGAAAGATTCAAACTTTACACATAAAACATCAAAAGAATACAACTTTACATGTTAACTTGCAAAGAAACAAACTTTATGCATGCAAACATACAAAGATAACAACTTTATGCATTAAGACACAAAAAGAAACAACCTTTATGCATTCAAACATCAAAAGAAATAATTTTTATGCATTGAAACACCAAAGGAAATAATTTTTATGCATTCAAAACATTTTTAGGACATTGAATGATTCAGATCTGAAGTAAAACACATCAAAACATGCAAAGAAAGCAAATTTAAGCATTTTATAATGCATGTACATGGCATTTAAACAAAACATGCATAAACATCATTTAATCATGTTAGACATAAAAATTATAGCAAAGAAAACATGTTAAAACATCATACAAATCATACGAACAAGTAAGCAATCATGAAAACGTCACAAAAAAATAAAGATTAAAGAACTTACCTTGAGAAAGCTAGATCTAGAAGCACTTGAGTACCCTCAGATCTGAATTGAGTGACTTTTTGGTTGCTTTTTAGTGAATTATAGCCGCTGGAAATTCACTTGAATGAATTAAATGCTTCAAAATTACCTTTTGATGCAAAAAGATGAAAGCTTCAAAGAGTTTTTGCCTGCCATTGAAAAAGGTGAAGTTTATGGAGCTATCAAATGAATTCAGAGAGTTGGTATGGTAAACCAAACCCTAAAATTCATATGAGCAGCTGTCCTCCCCCCAAAAACCTAGTTTTAGATGAGTATTTATCTGCATATTTGCTTAAATCTTAAGCTAGGGTTACTACCATCACTTTCCTAATGAAAATTAATGACTTGGACTTAAAGCAAAGGATATTTTTGGTTAAAGATAGTCCTACAGGACCTTGGGATTCATGTACAATTCGTACGGATCATCTCGGGCCGAAATAGATTGAAACTGAGCTTTTTACAACTGAAATCATGCAACTGGCATTCATGGCCCAATGCCAGTCTTCCTTGTGGCAGTGAAACCAATGCTAGTCTTAGGAGTGGCGTTGAGCCCAACATCACTTGGAAGAGTGGCATTGGGCCCTTTTAGGCCTCAAGATGTCGAATTTTACGAAAATGTATAAAAGAGAGAACATGCAGAATGGCCTCAACTATTAACCCTAAAAATTTCAAGTCATTATGATACTTGTAGAGAAAGTTATGATGAAAACCATCTGAAAAATGCACTATTTATTCTTAGAACAGAAGTTTTAGGTAAAACATGCTTTGTAGGCTTAGAAAATGATTTAATTGTGGCTATGTAATCTCTAAAGGAATTTTCAACTCAATTCATGCCATTTAAAACATGAATGACAATCACTGGGTCTCCGAGCCGCTTCCACATTCATGCATCCAAAAATTAGGTGTTAACAGTGCTTTTGTACTTTTCTATTATGACAAGAAAAATTTGTTATTGTAGCCTTGGTTTCAGTGATAACCAATTAATATTCTATATAACTTATTGGGTTTTAATTCAATTTCTTCCTCATTTTAGTTGTTTAGCACTTATTTTATCATATTTTTATAAATTTGCAGTGTTAGGAATGCATGGGATCGAACCGGGATGAATTCTGAGTCAAATTAAGCTTGAAAAGGCCAGTCAAAGTGTGAACCAAACAACTGACAGGAGCTGACCCAGGTCTGGTTCAACCTCTCCGTGGTTCGGTTCAAGCTGCCAAATTGACCAAGAGAAATAGAAGTGAATCGGACTTATGACCGGGCTTAGGATCGGACCAACCTAGGTTTGGTTCACCCCTTAAAGACGTGAATGAAGCAAGACTAAATTGAACTGGAGTTGGACCGGACCTAGGTGACAGTAATCCAATTTTTGGCAGATTTAGGGCTATTTTTAGGGTATTTTTGAGGGGATACTATATATATAACCCTCATAACCCTTAATTGCAAATTTGACTTATTTTATTTCACTTAGAAAATATTAAAAACCTTAGAATAACACCATCATTCAAGGATTCAAGATTGGTTTGTAAGGAATTGAAGAGATTGAAGATTGATTTTCATCTTTTCAAGACTAAGTTTTCATTTCCTTGATTCTATTTATCTTTTAATTATGTTTATGCTTTTTATTGTTGTTTGTTTGTTAGTTGTTATTATGTTTAGGAACTAAATCCCTACTAGAGGGATGGATGTAATCTAGTAGGGAGTAATTTGATTATCAATGGTTTGAATAACTGTTTCAATATAGTTTTTCTTATTTTCTTCATTTAATTCAATTTCCAAGAGCTTATTAACATATTTCTTGACTGATCATGTAGACACCTGATTTTTGGATGCAGGTCATGGAAGTGTCTCGAGATGCCCGATGATGAATACGGTCTACTTTGGACCACTCTCAGTACCACATTTCTTGGTTTAAAGGCAAGAGAATAAAAAAAACAAAAATATTTCAGGTTTTATTTAACATAATATTTTTATTTTTATCTTTAATTTTTAGGGATTTAAAATATTTTCATGGGTTTTAAATAATAAAAATACTTGCTAAAGTTAGTTTTTCATATTGGTGTTCTAAAAATAAAACATAGCCCGTACATGACTTCTGTTGAAATACCAAGAGGAAGATGAATTGGTGTAGAATTAAAAAATTTAGTAAGCTTAAGAAAGAGTTCAGAAGATGTAGAATGGACACAATGAAAGTTTATAGTGGTTCGGACCCAACTTGTCCTACATCCACTCTCCCAAAGACTCTTTGGGTTTCCACTAAACCACAATGGTTATACAAGGGATTTCAAGGCTATCCTAAACCTTTACAATGAAGATTTCAATAGGCTATATTCAACCTTTACAAATGAGTTTTCCAATGGTTAACTCAAAACCAACCCTTGTGTTTCCCCAACTCACAAAGAATTGACACTAGTACAAGGATAACTAATTCACTCAACCCAAGCAATAACAAACAAAACAAAGAATTAATTATAAAAGATGCTAAATGAATTTGCAAGAGTTTGGCTAACAAAGAGTTAATGTCATCTATTGAGGGAAATTTTATGAAGGGTATTTATAGCCAAAATACCCAAAACTATCTTCTAGAAATAACTCTAAACTTGTCTCCAACGTCTAGTTACTTTTGCATTTAATGCTCTTGAAAACTGTTAGGTTGCCGGCGAGGTTCCTTAAGTCGCGAGCGCGAGATTCATAAAGCTGTCAAACGGCTAGTTTCTCCTTAATGTTTTTATTGGAAATCGCCAGGGTGATTTCCACCATCACGGGCGTGAGATGATGACCTAGAAGAAGCTTCAAAAAGAGCTTCTTGTTCTATTGAATTGCGGGGGCAATTTGTAAAATCGCGGGCGTGACATAGGGAACAGAAAGCCTTGGAACTTTGGCCAAAAGTATGCCTTTGGTCCTGGGCAGGATTTCCATATCGCGGGCGTGACATGTCATAGTTGCGGGCGCGATAAAAGTTTTTGGGCAAGATTCTCCTTGTCTCAGGTGAGATTTACATGTCATCTTCCAAAACTAGATTTTTGCTTTATGAAAGTCAACCTACACACATAGGAACTTAGTTAGACATGGATGAAAGGTTGTTAAACTAAAAAACAAGATGGATTGATGCCACTAAGGCCAACATCTATCTTATGGGAGGCATAATATTTTATTACAAGAATTCCAAATGGGTCCCAAAATTAATTTGTCTTAAAGTTCAGAATGTGCGTTATAATTTTGTCTATAATACACATTTTTCAATTTAATTATTTTGGGTTTTAAAATAACCAAAATACTTAATATTGATGAAGGACCGATCGGTTCATCATCATTTTACCTTTTAGAACGTATTTCAAGGGAATCTACTTTTTCTAGCCAGCCTATAATGAGCAAGTTGAATAGGGTAATTGATTGGGCATGGGGCTTTGCTTAAGAATTAAGCACCCTAGCAACTTACTTACTACTATATATACATAAATAACAAGAAGAGCAGGGGGTCCTTTAGAATCCGGTTCTAATACAACGAAAATTTTTTCAATTCAAAAATGAATATATAGTAAAATATATATATATAGTAAATAAAATATATAGAACATATACATATAATATATAGAATATAAATATTACAAAAATATAAAAAATATAAAATATATAGAATTAAAAATAGAAATTAAATTAGAAAATTAGAAAATAGAAATTAAATTCAATTTGAAGCATTCTTACGCGAGCCAATACGTCCATTCCTGCGCGAACCGATTCTTGGGAAAGGTTTTGCCATATTTTTTTATCTCATAAATATAAGTCAGGGGTCTATGGATATAAGATAATCTACTTTCATTAACTGATTTATTAGATAATCGAAAACAAAGGATTTTGGATACTATTCGAAATTCAGAAGAACTACGCGAAGGGGCTATTGAACAGCTGGAAAAAGCCCGGACTCGTCTACGGAAAGTGGAA
>CANYLF010924079.1:0-11671 GCA_948193215.1 Bocquillonia castaneifolia | reverse complement strand
GTACCCAAACAAGTTTGGGTCCTTGAGGGTTAGCATCAGCAAAAGTACCTAAGCTAAAGTGCTCCCTCCTAACATGGCAAAACACATTAATGTGTCCATGTTTCATGCAATAATGACATTGAACATTGGGAGAGGAAGTTCTTTTGCTCAAGGCCTTTTGCCTTATGTGATGTTTCTTAGGAGTTTGGCTTTTAGGAATTGGCTTGCCCTTAGGTTTGCCTTGAGGCTCATCATTAGACTTGCCTTGGAGATTTCCTTTGGGTTTGCCTTGTGAAGAGTTAGTCCTCTTCGCTAATGAGCCATTTTGTGGCTTGTCTCCTTGCTTAGACTTAGGCTTCCGACCCTTGGTCTTAGCAATATCAACACTAGAAGTTTGTGGTGATAGTGATGATTTTACAAATGTGGTACTAGAAATCCCATAAGATGTTGAGCATTCATTGAATCCCAAGTCATGACTTATAAGGGGAGGTCTTTCAGACACCAATAAGGTATCTAAATTTTCTTCGCCCTTATGGAACTTGATAATGGATTCCCTCAATTCTTCTACCTCACATTTCAATGTGTCATTCTCTTTTGCAAGAGTCTCCATTGAAGTGAGTTTGAATTGAGATGCAAGTAATTGACCTTTAAGGTCTCCTAAGGAAAGTTTTAGTGCCTCTACTTGTGCTCTTAAATCATTAACTTCCCTATTACTTGCCTCGCAAAGTTTTTTAGATTCAACATTTTCATGTTGGAGGCAAGTACATTGGGTGTTAAGATCTTTGATGAGTTCAATGGGTTCATCATCATCAAAATCAGCATCACTACTATAATCGGAAGTATGAGAAGGAAAAACTGAAAAGCAAGAAGAACTTACCTCATTTGAAGAGTCCGTTATTGCCATGAATGCTAGGTTGGCAACTTCATCCTCACTCTCCTCTTCACTTCCACTTTCATTTTATGATGAGGAAGGGACTTGATCATCTTCATCCCATCCAGCACTAAAGCTCTTCTTATGCCTTCCTTGGAGTGTAGGACAATCCGGTTTGATGTGCCCCTTCTTGCAGCATTCAAAGCATTTCATTGAGGAGCTACTCTTCTAGAAGCTTTCTTTCTTTCTCCTCATATCCTTGTTTTTGCTAGATGACCCTTTTCTTTCTTGAATCATTCTTATCACCCTCTTAGAGAGTAATAGAATTTGTTCTGCACTAGGGCCATTCTTTCCTTCTTCATTATTGCCTTCATCATCTTGAGAGGCTTTGAAGGTGATGTTTTTGTTCTTTTCTTCTTTCCTCTCAGGTGCTTCTAGCTTTTCATCTTCATCATAGTTCATCTCATAAATTAGGAGATTACATATGAGCTCATCAGTTCTTATGGTGGAAAGATCTTTTGAATCTTCAAGTGAAGCGATTTTAGCCTCAAATTTTTTTCTAGGCAATGACCTAAGAATTTTCTTGTTGACTTCACCGGGACAATAGATTTTGCCAAGTTTCCTTAGCCCTTCCACTAAGGCTAGAAGACGGTTGGTGAGAGAGGTGACATTCTCATTAGCTAGCCTCTTAAAGGTTTCATATTGATAAACAAGAAGCTAGATCCTCTTGTTCTTTACATCGATTATGCCTTCATGGTAGTTTGCCAATGTCTTCCATATGGCATGGGCAGTTGTACAATTAAGTACCCTAGCACATTCTTCTCTAGATAAAGAACCAAGTAAAATAGACATAGCTTTATGGTTCTTACCACTACTTTTTCGATGTGCATCCACCTAATCCTTTCTATCAAGCGTTATAGTCACCTTGCCTATGGTTGTGGTTAGTGGTGTCCATTCATTTAAAATTTGATCCCAAACATCGATTTGGTCACTATCCAAATAGCATTGCATGCGTACTTTCCAATATGGATAGTCACTTCCATTGAAGTAAGGTCTCAAACTTCCCAAGCCATCACCCGACATCTCTAATGATCTTCAAGCTCCCAATTAAGGAACAAATGAGCTGTTAGGCTCTGATACCAATTGAAATTCCCAAGAGGGGGGGGGGTGAATTGGTGCGAAATTAGAAAATAAAAATTGCTTTGGAGAATAGACAGAAATTTATAGTGGTTCAGTCCAACTCTTGACCTACGTCTACTTCTCCCAAACACACAATTTGGGGTTCCACTACAACAAATGGATTACAAGGAGATTTAACATGCTATCTCCAACCTTTACAATGAATATTTCAAAGGCTATCTTCAACCTTTACAATGTGAGATTTCATAGGCTATCTTCAACCTTTACAAAGAGAACTACAAAGGCTCTCTCCAAATCTAGAGTTTACCAAGGCTTACCCCAAACCTAGTGTTTACAAGGCTAACACCAAACCTACCAAGTGTTTCCCAATCCTCATAAAGATTGAGACTTGTACAAGGTAGAGAGATCACTCAACCCAAGTAACAAATGCTCTAGAGCTTTAACAACCCACAGACACAATAAATTCACAAATGAATTTATTTACAAAGAAATTTAGAAAAATTAATTGCAAGAGTTTGGCTATCTAAGAATGTGTGTTATATTCTTAAACACAATTAAGAGGGGTATTTATAGCCATAAACCCTAAAACTAGCTATTGAAAACAACTTAGAGTGTGTCTCTAACGGATAGAAAAATTTGAACAAAAATTCAATGATTCCCTTAATCGTGAGCGCGAAACCAGTGTCACGAGCGCGACATTTGAAACATCTTCCAAAAGTCAAATTGGCTAAGAAATCAAGGGGGCAATTTCCTTAGTAGCGGGCGCGATTAAGGTCATCAAAAAATGGCTTTGACACGTGTCTTCTGCCTCATGAAATCGCGGGGGTGATTTTGACATCGTGGGCGCGATATGAATGATCAAAAACTTGGGTTTTCTGCTTACTGAAATCGCAGGGGTGATTGTCAAATCACGGGCACAAAAATAGAAACAGAGAGTGCCTTAAATCTTTGCTTCTTTGTGGCGGGGGTGATTTCTAAATCGTGGGCGCGATATAAGTTCTAGAGGATTCTTTATTTCTGTCTTCTTAAATCGCGGGCGCTACATTCTTGATCTTCTAAGATCGCGGGTGCGAATTAGAGGTCATTTTCAATTTTTAACTTTTGTTCAACAATCTTCAACCTACACACTTAAGGAACTTTGTTAGATGCAAGATAAGGTTGTTAAGCTCAAAATAAGATGGATTGGTGCCACCAAGGCCAACAGATGAATTTTGAAATTTCCCAAATAGAGTCAAATTTGGAAAGCAACTTCCTCAAGAGGATCTATCCCAGTGATGGCTATCCAAGGAAATAAATCTTATATCCCTAGTGGAGTTGTTCCAGTGACGGCTATCAAAGCAATGACTAGAAGAACTTCTTTAAAAGGAATTTAATCCCCAATAACTGTCTATAAGAGATAGAACCCTTTTTCCCCAATGGAGATAATTCCTAGAATTCAAGTCTCAGAAAGAAGACATTCCCCAGTGGAGCAAATATTACCACTAACCTCCAGTAGAGCATAGTGGATTTCTCTGAAGTCGAGCCAAGGCAGCTGAGGTCCAAGGCAAGATGATTAACCTGGTATCCGACCCAGGAAGGTCAAAAAAACCTCTCTGCCTAACTTAGGCAGTCGAGGTCCTAAGAGGAGTTTTTTTCTAATATCCGATTCAGAAGATCATATTATTCCTCATGGAGTGAAGTCTAAGCAGCTGAGGTCTTAGATGGAGCTTTGATCAATTCTAAGTCAAGCCAAGGCAGCCGAGGTCTGAGGCAGAACTTTATCCTAATAGCTGAACCAGGAAAACCAATTATTCCCCATTGAGTTGAACCAAGGCAACCGATGTCCGAGGTGACACTTTGTTTGGAGCAAATCCCTAATATCCGAGTTAGGAGGGTCTAAACATCCAAATCCCCATAGAGTTAAACCAAGGCAACCGAGGTCCAAGCTTAAACTTTGCACACCGAAGTCAAGGTATGCATTTCTTTTTAAAAATTATGTGTTTTAGCATTTTCCTCATTTTCCATATTATTGGATAAAACTACAAACCTCCAACAAAGCGAGGGCAAACTGTTAACACCTAATTTTTGGATGCAGGACTGTGGAAGCAGCTTAGAGGCCCAGTGATGATCATTCATATTTTAAATAGCATGAATTGAGTTGTCAATTACTTTTTAGAGATTGCATAGCCATAATCAAATCATTTTCTAAAGCTTTTAAAGCATGTTTTCACCTAAAACCTCTGTTTTAAGCATAACGGTGCATTTTTTGGACCGTTTTCATCATAAGTTTCTCTACAAGTATTGGAATGACTTGAAATTTTAAGGCTTGATAGTTTAGGCCATTCTACACGTTTTCTCTTCTATATGTTTTTGTAAAATCCGACGTTTAGAGGCCCAAAAGGGCCCAACAACACTCTTCGGAGTGGAATTGGGCCTAACACCACTCTTCGTAGTGGAATTGGGCTCAATGCAACTCCTATGACTGGCGTTGGGCTCAATGCCATAAGAAAAACTCGCGTTGGGCCCCCAATGCCAGTTGCACGATTTTCAGCATAAAAGGCCCATTTTCAACCTGTTTTAGCCCGGAATGGCCCGTACGAGCTGTACACGCGTCCTAAGGACCTATAGGATTACTTTTGACAAAATATCCTTTGCTCTAAACTCAAGTCGTTAGTTTTCATTAGGAAAGTGATGATAGTAACCCTAGCTTAAGTTTTAAGCTAATACGAGTATAAATACTTGCCAAAACTCAGTTTTTTTGGGGGAGGCAGTAGCTTACACGAATTTAGGTTTTAATTTTTCATATTAACTCTTTGAATTCATTAATGCCTAGACAAGACTTCACTTTTTTCAATGGTTTAACACAAAAACTCTTTGAAGCTTGTATCTTTTGGAAATCAAAAGGTGTTTTGAAGCATCCATCCAATCCATTGAAGCAAGGCTCTAGCAATTGTTAATCACTAAAAAGCAATTAAGAAGTCACTCAAATCAAATCTGAGGGTTCTCAAGCGCTTCTGAATCAATTTCTTACAAGGTAAGTTTCTTAATTCTTTGTGTTTTTATTACTTTTGCTATGTTTTCATGATTTTCATGCCATGATTTATTATTACATGTTTTCATTACTGTAATCTTCTATTTTGCATGTTTTAATGATGTTTATGCATGTTTCTTTTACTTAAATGTCATTAAATGCCACGTACATGCTTAATAAATGGTGAAAGTTGCTTTCTTTTCATGTTTTTATGTGTTTTATTTTAGATCTGAATCATTCCATGTCATTAACATGTTCTTAATGCATAAAGATTCTTTCTTTTCATGTTTTAATGAATAAAAATCATTTCTTTTGAATTTTCACTAATAAAAAGTTGTTTTCTTGTGTTTTGATGAATAAAGGTTGTTTCTTTTTGCGTTTTAATGCATGAGGCTTATTTCTCTACATACTAACATGAGAAATCATATTGTTTTATGTGTAAAATTTACATCTTTTGCATATTTTACGTATAAATTTTGTGTCTTTTGCATGTTGTACATGTAAAGCATGTATTTTTTGTGTTTTAAGTATGCCATGAGTAGATCTAGGTTGTTTTGTCATGATTCATGCATTATAACACGTTTTGGTGAATATTTCATGCATAATTGTTTCTATACGTGTGTTATTTGGGCTTGGTAAACTTGAAAATCATGTTTTTTTTTTAATCAAAACGTGCAAACTCCTTTTGTTTTGGTTACCAATGCCACTGCCAGGAGTGGCATCGGGCACCAAACGCCACTCCCACGAGTAGCGTTGGTCCCTGTTTTGTGATCCGCTGTGGCGTTATGTTTGGATCAGTAGTGTATAGGCTTGTAATTGAATGTACTGTAGCTTTCACTTGGAATGCAGGGATGAGGTAAGCTTTTAGAACTTCTTTGATAATTATTTAGATGTATTATCCCATGAAATTGATTATTAATGCTTATTTGGTAATCATTTCAGGTCTAAAATGGTAGAAACACTAGGTTGTGTTGCTATGTTTACGCATGTTAATTAATTCTAATTAATGGTTGGTAATTGTTAAAATTATTCCTTGTTTGTTATTAGAAACTCACCATTGCATGTATGTATGTAAAAAGTATGTAATAATTACTATGTGTTGTTACTACTTTGTTAGAAGGAATGAAGGTTGGTATAATACTAGGAGTATTAGGTAAAGAATCACGCTCTGGAATTGATAAGTCCGATCCTTGAATCTCTGGGGTCAATGCACCTTTCGTATTCTTAAGAGGAATCGAGGTGTACACCTTGTAAGACATTCCCGATGCCGGTTCGGGTGGCGACTACCACTTCAGCTCAGCAGATAAACACATAGTGCCGCAGTTGCTAGTCATGGCTTAGGCTTTGAAGCAAAACCTCCTTGTCTATAAATACATCACTAGATTGTTCACATGCATAACATACTTTTTTGAGAGCCTACATGTTCATAATAGAAGTGATTCCCTAGATATAGTGTATGGCAATAATTAAATAATTAATTTACATGTTCATTTAGGAATATTTCATGATTAAAATCATGTTTTGATATGGTTTACAACATGTCATGCATTCACACAAGTCTTGAGCATACCACAACATTAAAAGATTCAGCTCTCTATACTAAAATCACAAGCACAGCACAAAATTCATCTTATACTCATCTTAAATTACATAATAAACATTTCATGCATGAACACATAGATAATACACTATCATAAGCATTCATGAGGTCTACTTTTATCCAAAAAAAATCAACAAAACATTCAAAATCGGATCCAGCAGGATATAGAACCGATCGGTTCTCCATGAACAATCGATCGGTCCTTCACATAGAGCCGATCGGCTCTACAATCTGGGTGTTGAAACCAACATATCCAAATCACCCAAAAATGCAAAAAAAAAATGGCTGAAAACACAGAAACGAAGGTAGCACTTACCAGACTCGATGTTAAACACGCAATATGAGCTCCCAAGTTGGCTTGATCGGCATGCCTTTCTTAAACCAGCAAGCATTTGCCACTTTTAGGGTTTGTTCAATTGATAATAATGGGCATGATTCCCATGGGAAGGTAGGAAGCACAATTGCAGTTGGATTATCCAATGCCATTTATGGGTCTTCGATCATAGCTTTGATTTTTTTAGGATACGAAATGAAAAAAAATAGAGAGGGAAGAAGAAAAATGAAAAGAAAAGAAAAGAAAAATAGAGAGATAAAGAGAAAGAGAGAAAATAATAAAGAAAATGAAATAAGAAGGGAAGAAAATGAGAAGAGGAAAGTGAAGTAAAGAAAATAAAATAAAGGGAAGAGGAGAGGAAAAAGTAGGAAAAATAAAAAGTGATGAATGTGTAAAGAGGAAAATAAATAAGGATAAGTAAGTAGTTGGGTAGTTATAAGTTATTAAATGGGTAAAAGTCAGTTTGACCCTTGTTCTTTTAAAGATGTGTTGATTATTAAAATGTAATATATATATATATATATATATATATATATATATATATATGAAAAATAATAAATATAATAACATAATAAAAAGAAAAAAAAATAAAATAACAAAAAAATAAATAATAAAAAAATAATAATGGTAACCCCCAGTGGATTCCATGATTCAAATTTTTCCCAGCAATAACTACCCAGTGAAGCTATCATCAAGCTAGAAGAATTTCCCCAGAAGGAGTGGAAGAAAATAACCTCTCAAACGGAACATTTCCTTAGCCAGAGTTGAAGAAAATAAATGACCACAATTGAAACGAACCAACAATGATTGATTGAATAATTCGGCTCACTGGAATGAGATTGATACGTTCAAACTCAATTTAGAATGATTAACATAATCAAACGTGATAAACCCTCTATTTATTAAGAGATAGCAAGCAAACCAATATTGTTGGTTTCGTTTAACCTAAAGATCTAACTTGATGTTTGCAATTAATTTGAATGGAACTAGAAGGCTTAGCAATTAACCACTAAACCCTCTAGTTATAATTAGATGATTGCTCAAACAACCTATGAACTAAAAAGTTAATAGATTATTTAAGGTAGATTTGAATAAACTAACACATAGTTTAATTCAAGAAATCAATAAGGAACACCTTAATGATAATAGGCAACGCCTAGGGTTTTTGCATAAAGCAGCAAATTTTTTATTCAAACAAACTTCATAAATTCGGCCAGTCCTATTAATGCCCTTATATAGAGCTTAAAACAAATAATCCTAATGCTAAACAACTAAATAAATTCGGCCAAACAAGCTTGACTTGAAAGAAAAGCAAATAAAGATAGAAATCCTAATCCTAGTTGGAAAACTAAAACTGGCAGATTACAACTTTGAAATGGCGTCCCAATTCTGATCCCCTTAGAGACCTCAAATGAAAATTCTTAAAAACTATGAATTGTTGATCTTGAAGTCCTCTTTCCGTTTCATTTTGAATCACCTCAATCTGAGTAGTGTAGCAAAAGTTATGGCCCAAACAAGCTGATGTGCTCAGGAAATCCGATTTTAACTTCCCAATTGGATTTGGAATTATGGATAAGTAGCCAACCCTTACGATTAGGGTTAGGGTTTTGACCCTTGACCATTGACATGGTCTTGAGTTGACCTTCCTTCAACTTTGACCTTTGACCATTAGGTTGACTTTGACTCTGACTTTTCGACTTGTTGACTTTCTTGGCTTGGATCATATCCTCAATGGAGTTGAATAAAATAACTCCATCCTCAATGGAGTTGAATAAAATAACTCTATCCTCAATGAAGTTTAATAAAATAACTTCTAGATTTGAATAAAATAACTCTATCCTCAATAAAGTTGAATAAAACAACTACTGGAGTTAAATAAAATAACTCCAAGAGTTGAATAAAATAATTCCCAACAGACACATCCCCAATGGAGTTGAATAAAATAACTCCTCGGATATCCAATCTTGGAAATTCAAAAGTAATTTCAGAGGCTTCCACGCCAAGCCACCCAGGACAAGGCTTCCACGTATCTTCAGAAAACTAGGGCTTCCACGCCAAATCTCCTTGGAGAAGACTTCCACGCTAAACCACTCTAGAGAAAGCTTCCACGCATCTCCAAAAAATTTAGAAGTAATTTGCAGAGGCTTTCACGCTAAACCACTCTAAAAAAGGCTTCCATGCACCTTCAGAAAACCCGAGTTAAGTAATTTCCAGAGGCTTCTATGCCAAACCATTCTGGAGAAGGCTTCCACACATCTCCAAAAAATTCAGAAGTAATTTCTAGAGGCTTCCACGCCAAACCACTCTGGAGAAGGCTTCCACGCATCTCTAGAAAATTCAGAAGTAATTTTTAGAGGCTTCCATGCCAAACCTCTCTAGAGAAGGCTTTCTCTCATGTTCAGAAAACTCGAGTTGTATCCTTTGTCAGTATTCTAAATTGTTTGTTTGCTTTCCTTTAATGCTTTGTCGTCACTTATTCATATTATTGTTAATATTGCTAAACTCCGACAAAGCGGGAGCAATTGTAAAACTCGATTTTTGGATGCAGGTCATCGAAGTGGCTCGAGGTGCCTAATTATGAATATGGTCTATAAATTGGACCAACTCAGTACTTATTTCTCTAATTGGAAATCAAAAGGATCAAATGCTCGTTCAATTGATCGTTCATTCATTCAAGTAATTGGCCCTTCAATCAAACTGTCGATGCCACAATATTTTATAAAATTTAAAAGAATTTGGATGGTTCGATGAATGACCGATTGCTTGTTCATGAACATGTGATTGCGCATTCATGAACAGTCGATCGCTTGTTCATGCACAGTAGATCGCTTGTTCAAGAGCAGGTGATCGCTTGTTCATGAACAGTCGATCACCTTTTCATGAACAGTCGATCAACTCTTCATGAACAACCAATCACCTCTTCATTCTGTAGATTTTAAACCTGAATTTTTTATTATCCTTTTGCAAATATGGGGCCAAATTCATCGTCATTATGTCCGATTTAATGAATATTTCCCCCCACTTTGATCTCACATCCCATTTGTAAAGTTAAACTTTAGTTAGTGGGAGAATGGGTGATAATCAAAGATGTTTTCAATAATTCAAAGTGGGGAAGAAGGAATCAAAATGATTTTTGTTGGCCTTGGTGGTACCAATCCATCTTATTTTTAGCTTAACAACCTTATCTTGTGTTTGACAAAGCTTCTAAGTGTGTAGGTTGAAGATCGTTGAGCAAAAGTCAAAAATAAAAAATGACCTATAATTCACGCCCACGAGATGGATATCACCCCCGCGACTATCACACCATTTCACCTGCGATTCAAGATGTACATTTGGGTGAAAAATGCAAGCTACTGCCTCATTGATTCGAGCCCGCGATCAAGGAATTCACTTTCGCGATCTTAAGAACCAGAAAACACATTTCAAGGGGATTCTCTGGTCCAACAAATTGCTCCAACGATTGACGCAATCACCCCTGCAATTTCAGGAACCGGAAGACACATTTCAAAGGCATTCTCTAGTCCATAATATCGTGCCTGCAACATATGAAATCGCCCCCGTGATTTTAGGAAATAGAAGGCACTCTTCAAGGCACTTTCTGAAGGAAGATATCGCACCCGTGACATAAGAAATCGAGCCCGTAATTTTTTGGTCAACATGACCGTTAGAGGATGTTTCAAACCTCGCACTCGCGACCATGGTTTCACACTTGCGATTCATGGTTATTGGCCTAAGCACCTTCAATATATCTTATTTTGAGCTTAACAACCTTAATTATATGTTTAACAAAGTTTCCAAGTGTGCAGGATTGATTTGAATTAAGTTGACATAATGAAAAAGTTTCAGACACATAAATCACGCCCGCAACCAAAGGATCGCCTCCGCGAATTAATTTCACCCCACGATGAAATAAATCACGGCAGTAACAAAGTGCTCTAGAATGTGCTAAACTCTCCTTTTTCTTTTTGAAGCTAAATCGTCCCCGCGATTTAGGTCATCACCCCCACGATTTAGGTCATCACCCCCGCGACGAAGTGCTCTAGAAAGCTCTAAAACTTTTGTTTCTTTTTGGAACACAATCGCCCTCGCGATTATGGAATAACGCCCGCGATAAAGTTTTACAGATAGTGTTGAAACTTCTATTTCTATATGTGCACGCGAAATAAAGATTGCCTCTGTGACATAACAAAATCGCGACCGCGATAAAAGATTTCGCCCACGCGAAATTGTGACCTAAGAAACAGAAAGCACAGCTTTATCTATGTAAGTTGGTTGCGCCCACAAAAATCCTTTCGCCCTCGTGATTTTCGTTGGATCCCGAGACAAAGTTACCGTTCAACAAGTTTTCAAATTTCGCCGCCACGACATTAATTTCGCGCCCGCGATTCAACGATAATCCTGATATTTTCAAAAAGTCAACTATCCGTTGGAAACCTTTTTTGAACTATTTCCAACAGCTAGTTTTGGGGTTTAAGGCTATAATACCCCTCTTAATTGTGTTTAAACATATAACATACATTCTCAGATAGCCAAACTCTTGCAATTAATTTTTCTAAATTTCTTTGTAAATAAATTCATTTTTAAATTTATTGTGTGTGGGTAGTTAGAGCTCTAGAGCATTTGTTGCTTGGGTTGAGTGATCTTTCTACCTTGTACAAGTGTCAATCTTTGAGAGGATTGGGAAACACTTGGGTAGGTTTGGTGTTAGCCTTGTAAACACTAGGTTTGGTGTAAGCC
>CANYLF010923922.1:0-13893 GCA_948193215.1 Bocquillonia castaneifolia | reverse complement strand
TACATGTAACTTTTTAATAGGTCATTTAATTAAATTTTATTTAACACAATCTTCAAAAATGGATTCTGATTAA
Organism: Bocquillonia castaneifolia; assembly: GCA_948193215.1. Lineage (NCBI taxonomy): Eukaryota > Viridiplantae > Streptophyta > Magnoliopsida > Malpighiales > Euphorbiaceae > Bocquillonia > Bocquillonia castaneifolia. The sequence goes on along the minus strand of CANYLF010923922.1, from coordinate 13,820 downwards.
GTTTTATATTAATTAATTACATTTAACGAATATGATTTTATTTATTTAAAATAATTTTCAATGAAATTGTTTAATTAAGTTTATATTAATTAATTATTTAATAAATATATAATTACTTATTTGACAAAATTTTCTATCAAATTATTTTATTAAAATTATATTCATAAATTATTCAATAAATGTACTCTTATTTATTTATATTATTTACATTTAATTTTTTAATTTTTCTCAAAAAAATTAATTAAAAAGTGTATGTATAATGTTTAATTTTGCCTATAATAATACAAATAGATAAAAATAAAATATTTAAAAAGTAAAAAATCTATAAAATCAGAAAAAAATTAAAAAAATATTATTTAAAAGGAGGTGTATACTATGGTGACTTTGATTGGAAGTAATGTAATGTTTGGTGAGATGTAATAAAATGTAATGTAATGTAATATAATGAGCAATCTAAAAGATCTTTTACATTACATACCATACTATTACATTATACACCATTACATCTCACCTTGCATAAAATCTTCACATTTGCCGGTGCATACTACAATGACTTTGGCTTTTCATTTATTTTATTCTAGCCATCGGATGATTTTAAGCATTAAATGGTGATGAAGAACAAATACAAATAAAGTAAATTAAAAAAATCAGCTTAGCATAGAAACTCCCTACGTTCACCGTATGAGACCATTACTTTATTTTTGTCCTACTTTATAAAGTAATAAAGTAAATTTTACTTCCCCCACCCCTGATTATAAAAAAAAAGAGTAAATTTTACTTCCAATAAAAAAAAGTAAAATGTAAAATAACTATGGAGGGCAATACGAGTAGAAGAGAGCAAAATCCGACCGTATCTGTTTACCCGACTAAATTCAGATCAAATTGAACTGAATTGGTTTAGTGATTTAAATGGTTTGGTTTGGTTTAGGATTTATTGAAATTTCAATTTTAGGGTATGCATTGGTTTTTAGAAATTTTTAACCGAACTGATATGAATCCCGAATTATATATATTTTTTTATACTTTATATGTACATATATTTTTTTATACTTTATATGTACATATATTTATTGATTTATATATATATATATATATATATATATATATATATATATATATATGTGTGTGTGTGTATATATATATTTATTCATTTCTATTAAATTTATATATAAATATTTAAAAATCAATAAATTAAATTAAAAAATTTATAAAAAATTTAAAAATAAAAAGTAAACAGGAAAAGAACCGAAATTCACGAAACCATTTAGTTTGGTCACTTAACTAACTTTGGTTTGATTCAGTGGTTAAAAAAAATTAACCCAAACCTGATCAAGTTGAGTCGATTTCTAACCGAACAGACCCAATCCCACCAATGCTCTGCCCTAAATATGAGTGAAAATAATCTTTTGGGTTAACTCAATGCAATTAAAGGTTCGGTTGCCGCATGCACCTTTTCCTTCGGATTGTCAGAGTCATACGTACCTTCTCCGTATCTATTTTGCAGACTCAACCAAAAAAAATAAGATATCAAATCCCCATATCAAACTCTGCAACTCCCTGCAGATTCTTTTCCTTTTTACCGAAAATCTACATAACTTTATACTATTTTCATATCCTTCATTTATTTATTATGCACAACAACAGAGAACAGTAATGTCTCTGTTCCATTGCCATCATTATTACGATCATCTTCTCCTCTTCTCCATCAATGAACAGAATCACAAGAAATTAAAAAACAGGGAAAACTGAAGAGAGATCGAGGGGTTGGTTTAAAATGGTGAATGAGAGAGTTCGCAATGCCTTTAAAGCGACAAGTGCATTGGGTATTCCTGTTGAAGAGGTGAAGCCGATTTTGAAGAATCTGTTGAAGGTTTTTGATATGAACTGGGATCCTATTGAGGCCGAAGATTATCGGACACTTTTAGATGCTTATTTTGATTCCAAGGAAAACAATAATAATAATAATAAGGTACAGTACCCTCACCAATTTTTTATTATTTTTTTTGTGTTTCCAGTCGTACGTACGACGTATGACTAGAGAAGACTGTTGGTGTCTGACAGTGACACCTCTTCTCTTCCTGTACAGAAAAGTATGTATACTTGGTTACTCTTGACCGAATATTTTCGTACTCTTCAGTCTTAGCACAAGAACTCTCGTAGAAGAAAAGAGTTTCACTTTCACCTGATTGGCTTCTCTTGAGTTTTTTTTTTCCCCTTTTTGAGTTGGGATTCGTAAAGGGTAGTGGGTTTTCTTTTTCTTTTTTTTTTTTTGCATTTTAATATGGGCTTTTTGGTGTTTTTTTTTTTATAATGAACAGGTAATTAAAGGTGAGAGCGACGGTCCGATTAAAAATGGTGAGTCTAACAGACCTTCTAATAAACTGCATGTTGAACACCCCAAGGATCAGTTTTCTTTCACAATAGGTGACCGGATTCAAACTATAGCAGAAGAAGTAGAGGGTGGCAGATCAATGCCTCCTGGTGAGGGGAATAATTCAATCTCCAGGAGGGTACTGCGTTCAGGGAACAAACAACCTGTTGTTGAAACGGGCTCTTCTTGTATCCCAGGAAATAATACTAAGCAGATAGCAGAGCAAAACACGATTGAATTGGCAGAATCTGCAGATGTTACTGCAGTTGTCCATCCTGCAGGTGTTGGTTTATGCATTTATCATACCATGAATGTTGTGGCTTAATATCTGAAAAGTTATGTTTGCAATTGTTATCTGTATTGTTAGTATTGAAATCTTAGAAATCATTAAGAGTAAGGATGAGAAAAAACCAGGTTGATGAATGAACACTGCTGCTAAGAGGCAAAATTATTGGATTTTCATTTATAAATGCTAATAGAATATGAGCCAAAAAAAACCTGACCTCAAATTGGCCAAACTTCTAGATCAAATTGTTTTCTTGTTTTCCTGATTGCTTTTTCTCTCTGGAGCTTCCTATCAGGTGATTTCAGCCATGAATTTTCTTCATAGTACCTCTATAACATGTCTATTAACTTTATTTCTTCAAATGCGGAGTGCAATCAATTGAAGATCCTGTTCTTGTTGAATTGCATCAGATGTCTATTGCTGTTTTACATAATGTTTCTTTTCTAGACCAGGCATCCTGGAGGGTTCGCCTGGGAACAATTTTCCAAGTCACCTGCCATCTCAATATGATGCATCCGGTTCAGGATCCAATGGCAGTGCGTCCTCTGAGAGCAATCTTGTTGTGGCTGCATCATCTCTAAAAGAAGTGAAGATATTATTAAATTGCGATTATGCAATTGGACAACAAAATTTCCAAATTCCAGATTTGAGTGCAGTTCTAAAATCTTTGGAGGATAGATATCAAAGGGAAGACAAGCTAGTCACACCGCAGTTTTCAGTGACAACATTATTGAAAGACTTGTGTGAATCCTATTTGAAACTGGGCACTGTAGAAAACTCCCTTGCAGTGAGAAAAATTGGCAACTCCCAGTCAAAAAAAAGAGCTCAAAGAAATGGTAATTCTAATACTATTTTGAAAGAAAGAGCTTCAAAATGCTCAAGGTTTTCAAACTCTCCACGGGGATCAAATCCTGGTAATGAGAAAAGGCCTTTTCTCAAGCTAAGTGACATATCAAAAGGATCAGAAAATGTCAAAATTTCATTAGTAAATGAGACAGGCAATGAGGAACCTCCAAAGTTTACATACATGCCACACAATATAATCTATCAAAATGCATGCCTGCAAATTTCTCTTGCCAGGATTGCAGATGAGGCTTGCTGTTCTGGCTGCTCAGGAGACTGTCTATCGTCTCCAATACCCTGTGAATGTGCTAGAGAAACCGGTGGAGAGTTTGCTTACACACAACAAGGCCTTTTGAAGCAGGAGTTTTTATCTGCCTGTGAATCTATGAAACGAGACCCTGAAAAACACAATCCTGTTTTTTGTCAAGATTGTCCATTGGAGAGATCGAAGAATGAGTATATGCCTGAAAAATGTAAGGGCCACTTGGTTAGAAAGTTTATTAAAGAATGTTGGAGAAAATGTGGATGTGATATGAATTGTGGAAATCGAGTGGTGCAACGTGGCATTACATGCAACTTGGAGGTATGATTCTGATTAAAGTCTTCAACATTTAAGTCTGGTTTTTTTGGTTCTCGAATTAAGGTTTTGCTTCATTGAATTTGAATGAAAATATTTATTGTAGCGTGGAATTAAATTCGTTTAGGCTTGAGAAAATATAATTCACGTAGAATTCATTTGCAAACTGAATTCTTGTGTTTGGTATGAAAATCAAAAGTCTGGAATCTAAAAATATTTTTGTTGTAATATAATATCTATCCCTTGTTATTTGGTGTTCATTTACAAATTCCATCGTATTTGAAGGAATTTGATCTAGTTATAATCAATTCCATAAAATTTAAAAATTAGAATTTCAAATTAATTTTTGATTTAAACTGAACACAAAAATTTGGAATTGCAAATGAATTCTATAAAATTTGTAGATTTTATTTATACCAAACACACCGTGTTTTATTTTAGTCATAATCAATTCTAAGATTTTTATAAAATGAAATAACGAATGAATTTATATTTATACCATATATATAGACTGTGAATTATTTAGAAATAAATTTCACAAAATTTTATGACATTTATTTATACTATCCTTTAAGGATATTTTATTTATGTGAAGTGTTTAATTGTTAAGTTGGTTATCAATTGTCAACAATCATGCCATCAACCTCGACACCATAGAGATACTTTTGAATTAGGATATGTTTTCCATTTGAACTAAACTTGGGCATATATAATACTATTATCCAAAAATAAATCAATACTTATCTATATTTTGTTGTTTAATTGAGTGTGGGAATGTGTTAGTGATATGAAAACCATAATTTTCTAGAATTTCATTTAACAATTTAAACTTTTTAGGCTAAATGATTGTTTTTCTTTTGACATATTGGCATGAGATTGTTTATTTTTTTTGAATGTTAGTAGCAGCTCGGAAGAACCCCTTCTCCCCACTCTTAAGTCAAAAGAACAACGGCAAAGCGGCATGTACAGTGAGGAGAAGATGCAGTCCTCCACATTGACTATACACTCTCTCTGTCTGTACATAATTGATATGTTTCACCCCTATTTTGATGTTTCAAAGAAATTGATATGTTTTAAAATTTATCACCTAAGTTTTTAACATACCCTTATTTATAATTTGTGAAAATAAGTGAAATTTTAAATTGAAATGTAATAATTCTTTTCTTATTCAAATAATAAAAAAATTTAAAATATTTATTATTTTTTTATTCTTGGTGAAATTGTAAAATATTGTAAGTTTTTTTTTTTTTTGAATGAAGGGAGTAATATTCTTTCGTCAAGGTACACCATAAAAGTTAAAGATTAATGTAATTACTTATGGACATGTCATACATTCAGGCACCTTAGCAACATTGACGCTGGACCGATATTTATTTGTTCATCACTAAGATTTACTTTTGTGCAAACCTTGAAGCATTTCTACATAAACATGATCGTGTGCCTTTCGGTATGATCATGTGCATCCCAGCATTATATAGAGAGAAAATATTCTTATATAACCTGAACTTTAAGCTAAATTAATATATCATGATTTTTAGAGTGTTTTTAAATTATAGATCTTGAATTTTTTTGATATGTTTGATGTAGTGTACTTCTAAGATTACATGACAACTTATGATGGCCAACTCAATGAACAATTCACTATCATTATGAAAAACTTGAAGTTTAAGATATATTTGAAAAGTGTATTAAAGATTGGAATATATTCAAAATGTGTGCTAAAACTAGGAAAATATTTAAAATTTGTACTAGAAAGCTTTGTAGAATAATGTGAAGTGTTGAACTTAGTTGGCTTATACATGTATCAAAATTCATCATGTAAGTGTGGCATGTTATTTTAAACACATACTTGTATATATTTGAGATAAGTTGAAAAGTTTAAGGTACCTATTTTTAAACATTTTAAAGAATATATATGATATATTTAAAATTTAAATTAAAGTTGAGGATATATAAGATTATTATCTCTTATACACATGTGTGTATAAGATTATTTTGTATTTCTATAGTTGCATATTTCCCTTCTTTATATATGTTTTTTCCTATGAGAAGCTGGTTGCTTTCATTAGAAGTCCTTGATTGTTTGTGTGATGTACTCTTTGTGTCTCAGGTATTTATGACCGGTAAAGGCAAAGGCTGGGGTCTTAGGCCACTTGAGGACCTCCCTAAAGGATCCTTCGTTTGTGAATACGTTGGGGAAATATTGACTAACATGGAATTGTATGACCGGAATATGCTAAGCAATGGCAATGAAAGGCACACATATCCCGTTACACTTGATGCAGATTGGGGTTCAGAAAGAGTTTTAAGGGATGAAGAAGCACTTTGTTTAGATGCAACTTTTAGTGGAAATGTTGCAAGGTTTATTAATCATAGGTATGTTCAACTTCATTCATATATATATTTCTTCCTTTCCAAAATTATAGTTTATCCTTAAAAGATGGACAGTTTTGAAGTTTACTTATCCTAAATTATGGGTAGAAATTAAATGCATTGAGTGGTGAAATATCATACACACACAGAATAGAACCTCCCTAAATTAATATGATCTTTGGAACAAAAAAATTTAATTTATAGAACATTCATTTAAAAATATCATAGGATATTTATTATATATTTTTATGTGATTTGTATAGTTAATTTGAAGAAAAAAGTGTGAAAGAAGACCCTTTTTTATCAATAAAGGAATTTTTTGTATATTTTACTCAAATATTTTACTTCTTATAAAGAATAAAGTATTTTCTAAATATATACATATCTATATATAAATAACTATAAAAAATAAGCAATGTATGTGGAGTTTATATAGAGAACGGTGATTCTATAAATTAATATTTACATGTAGGTATATCATATTTTATATTAAATAATAGATGGTAGAATTATTATATTATATACATTCCACGGAGTCGGTGAATTGATTTTTCATTAAATAATAGAGGTTATTAATTTATAGTGTATCAATTTAGAGAGGTTCAGCTGTGTACCTGTGTGTGTGACTGTGTGTGTGTACCATCATAATTATAACCGTGGACTTCAATTTCAATGTTAATTTCAAAAACCAACTTATCAAATAAGTGTACTTGTGACATTTTATTTACTAACTTTCTAATTTAACCAACTAAAAAACTTTCCTTAATTCTTGTGTTTGTTCAGGTGTCCATATTTTTGGGACTGAGGAAGTATTTTCCTCTGTTCCCTTTTAAATGTCGTTTAAGATTTTTGCACAAGTATTAAGGAGGCTATTAATTAGCCTACTTTATAGTGTTATATGACAATATTATCCTTTTATAGTATAACTTGAAACATTAAATTTTAGTTTTTTAGAGTATTAATATAGAAGTGTAAAATAGGAAGAATAACATTTAATATTGTCTTGAAATGTGAGAGTTAAATATTTTAGAACAAAAACTAAACTCTAAAACGTCAAATAAAAAGGAACGAAGGGAGTAATATTTAAAAAAGTTAATTTTTAGATAATAAATAATTCATTCGTGAGTTGAAATCTTTAACTTATGACAACCAATATTTATATATAATTTATAAAATAACTATTTTCTAAGTACAGAAATTGAATCATAATTCTTAAATATCTGAAATGGTAAAGTGGAGTATAATTTTAAGACAAAAAAAGATGTATCTTCTATAATTTTATTAGAGTTGGTGAATGATATCATGTATTGTATTTATCAATTATAATATTTTCATTTTTCAACCACTATTATATATGCTATTTGATTTCTCTGTTCACAGATGCGAAGATGCAAATTTGATTGACATCCCCGTTGAAGTAGAGACCCCAGATAGACACTATTACCATGTATGCATTTTCCACCTTTAGTTTCACATGATTGATATATATGCATTGCCAATTCACTTCAACACACATTAGTTGGCCTTTAAAAAAAATTGTTCTAATATTTTTCTCATTATGTTTTACGCACGCAGCTTGCCTTTTTCACCACTAGAAAAGTGAGTGCTTTGGAAGAATTAACATGGGTAAGTGAGTTGATCACTATATATATGACACAACTTAATTATCTATTCTAAGGTTGTGTTTAATAAAACTGAAAAATAAGTGATGAAAAATTAAGTACTGAATTTTAAGTGCTGAATATGATAAGCGCTAAAAATTTAAGTGTTGAATTCAATAATTTGTTTGATAACTTTAATCACTGAAAATTTTAATTTTTTTATTAAATGTCTTAAAAATTTTAAATTCTACATGTTAATTTTCTAATTATTAAAATATACAATTAAAATCATAAATAAATTTTAAAATATTAATTTTAATCATATATAAGGACATAATGGTCAATAATATTATAAGTCAACTAAAGGGTATAAAGGTAAAAATAATAAGTTTTTGGTTTATTAATGATAATTTAATAATAATCTAAGTTTATATATGTTATTTTATCCAATAATATTGAAAAACCAATCACTTGTGATTTTCAGTAGAAATTTTAAGTCAAAAGTTTTAACTTATCATTTTAAGTGATTTTTGACTTAATTGATTATATTAGGTTGACATTAAATTGCATTATCAAACGTAACTTAAAAGAAATAAGTGCTGAAAATTTTAATTTAAGTATTTAGTCAAGTTATCAAACATCCCCTAAGGTAGTGTTTGATAAAACTGAAAATTAAATACTAAATTTTAAATGTTGAATATCATTAATGTTGAAAATTTTAAGTGTTGAATTTAATAATCTGTTTGATAACTTTAATCACTGAAAAATTTAATTTTTACATAAATGTTTTACAAATTTTAAATTTTACTTTTTAATTTATAATAATTAAATATACACTTAAAATCATAAGTAATTTCTAAAAAATTAATTTTAACCATATATAAGAGTATTATAGTCAATAATATTATAAGGCAATTAAAGGATATAGAGGGAAATAAAGAGTTTTTGATTTATCAATGATAATTTAATAATAATTTTAGTTTATATAATATTTTATAAAATGATATCGAAAGTCCAACCACTTACACTTTTTAGTAAAAGTTTCAATTTAAAAATTTTAACTTATCATTTTAAGTGATTTTTGACTTAATTGATTAAGTTGAATTGATATTAAGTTGTGTTATAAACATGACTTAAATGTATATATTTATAATTTTTATTAAAAAAATAAAAATTATCTATTTTAAATGTATATATTTATACGTATAGTTAAAAAATAAAATTATCTACTTTAAATGTATATATTTATATTTTTAATAACAAAAAATATCTATTTCAAGTTAAAATTATAAATATATATATCATAAACTTTAAAATGTTCTAGTTTGGTCTGATATATTTCAAATCATTTCAAATCTATCTAACCATAATTTTTTTTATTTCAAATTTATTGAACGATACCAATCCACATTAGGTGTACTGGTACTACCTCATGTAGGTAGGGGATGAAGGTCTCAAGTTCGAGACCCACTCTTGTCAAATTATTAAAAAATAAATTATTGAACAATGTAGTTTTACTGACATACCAAATATAGTTAACGGTGTAACTTGAGACTATTTGTAGACACATATTCAAGTGAGCATATCATGTCAGCTTTTATATTAATTAGACAGATATGAAATAATTCAAAAATATAACGGATCAAATTGGAATACTTTAAAGGTTATGATATATAATATTTTTTTATGTCTTATATATCTCTAATTTTAGTATAAATTTGAAAGATATTCTAGTTTTAAAAGTTTTTCAATTCAGTATTTGAACTTTTCAATTTGTTTCAAATACATTTAAGCATATGTTATCGATGACAAGACACGATAATATGGTAATTTTTAGTACAATTGACATCCAACTCAATGAACGACACTTCACCACCATTATGAGAAACTTTTAAAAGTCAAATATATTTGAAATTTATGTTAAGTTTTGAAATATATTTGAAAATTGCAACTAAAGTTTGAGATGTATAAAATGATTGATTTTATAAAGCATGTAAATTGTTTGCTAGAGTTAGCTACCAATTGTGTCAAAACATGCTATGTAAGTATGTTATATTTGGATATATTTAAATAAATTGAAAAATTTAAGGGTCAATATAAGACATTTTTAAAATTAAGATATATTTGAAATTTGTACTAATTAAAATTGGCTTATGCAAAATTATTATTATTATTATTATTATTATTATTATTATTATTATTATTATTATTATTATTATTATTATTATTATTATTATTATTTGAGTTGGAAGAAGGGATTGAAACATATGAGACTCATGTTAATTAATTTTTTTGCCACCAGGCCATGCATGTAGAAACACATTTGCAATATTCTTTTGAGTGTTAGGCTTTATTTGGTTTAATTCCTATCAAATAATAGAATTCATTTGCAAATGAAATGAATTCCATATAGAATTTATTTGCAAATGATTTATTGAATTATTTAGAATGTTTTGGTGTGCTAAATTAAAAGTATGAAATCCAATGGTATTTTTTCCATAATAAAAATTTTATCCTTTGTAATTTAGTGTTTATTTGTAAATTTCATCAAATTTAAAAGAATTTGATAAGTTATAATCAATTTCATTAAATTTAAAAATTATAATCTCAAATGAAATTTGATTTAAAATAAATAAAAAAATTGTAAATTGTAAATGAATTTCATAAATTTTATGAAATTAATTTAAACCGAACGCAACCTGAAGGAAAATGTGCACCAAAACAATTTCAATGAAATGTTGTACAGGATTATGGGATTGACTTTGACGACAATGATCATCCAATAAAGGCATTTCGATGTTGCTGTGGAAGTGCTTTGTGCCGAGATAAAGTTAAAGGAGACAGGTCAGAATATATATATATATATATATTCCAGCGTAAAATATATAAATTGTCATATTAATTTACTGCCCAACTCATGTCGACTATAATGCTTTCAGGCGGGGGATTTCAACCACCAGCAAATCAGATCGCAACGGGAAAAAATAATGCAATTTGTGGAATGGCTTTATACATGCATGATTCATTCCTTCAATATATTTTGCTACTTTTGATGGCATCATGTGTACTTTTAAGTATTAACTGGTTTTTTCCTTACGTGTGTTGCACGTGATGTTTGTTACTGATAAAAGTATGTTATTAAAGTATTTTTTTTTATTTTTAAGCTAAACCATAATACTTGATTACCAATAAATTTATGGTATAAAAATAAAAATTTATATACCTTTTTATTTTTAAGTCTCCAATCTTCAATTCATGCGTTTTAAATTTAGGTCTTCAATCTTCAATCCATACTTCAATAGTATGAATGATGAAAAAATTTGTAAAATTTTCATAAATTTTTTTTAGATAAAGAAGAACAATTCCTTTCCAATTTTAATTTTGATATATTTATACATCTTAAGATCTAATTATGGCTGCCCAAAAGTTCTAGAAGGATTAGAACTTCTTTCTATTAATTACACGTAGTCTTTTAAAATTTAGATTTCGACCAAGACTGCACATCATATAACTTTTGATTTGTGACTCACTTTGCAAGTATTTACAATCATTAAATGGCCACGACTTTTCATGAAAGTTGTAGATCTTGATTTGCTCTTGAAATTAGGCTTTTGAATCACTCAATTCTGAGTCTTCTAGCTCAAGTTATAGCTCGTCAAATATGATACACTTTCAACTTGCAAATTTCACATTAAAACTTAATATAAGTATGAATTTAATTTTTATAAACTAATTAATCATTAATTCTACTCTAAAAATAACATAATTAATCTAAATTAATTACTAACTAGACTTTAAATAATTAGTTCATGGCTATAAGAAATAAATACCCAAAATAAGCAAAATCAAATTCATAGTAGAAAAATAAAGCTATTGATTTGTAACTCACTTTTCAGATATTTACTGTCTTCAATTAGCCATGATTCCTTCATGAAAATTGCAGATGTCTATTTCATCTTGAATTTAGGCTTTTGGAGCATTCAATTTCGAGTCTTCTAGCTCAAGTTATGGCCCATCGAATATGCTGAACTTTCAAGTTGCGAATTTTACATTAAAAATATGAATTTCGTACAAAAATTCAATATAAATACTAATTTAATTTAAATAAACTAATTAATAACTAATTATACTCTAATCATAATGTAAATTGATTACTAAATAGACTTTAAATAGTAGATGCCTAAAGAAAATAAAACACTCAAACTAATAATAAAACAAATAATTCATATATATACCTTTTAGATTTTAGGTATTAAATCTTCAATCCATACTTCAATAAATTGAATGAATGATGGAAAATTTTATTAAATCGGCTTCATTATTTTGATCTATTTATCTCTATCAAAATCTAACTACAGTTTTGAATAGGTCCTAGAATGATTAGAAGTTGTGTTAATTAATTTCAAATAGTTAATTATTTTAAAATTCCGATTTTAACCAAGACTGCACATAAATTTTGATTCGTAACTCACTTTTCAGGTTTTTTTTCCATCTTCAAATAGTCACGACTTCTTCATGAAAGTTGTAGGTATCAATTTTATCTTAAATTTAGGCTTTCCAATCACTCAATTCCGAGTGTTTTAACTCAAGTTATGACCCGTCGATTGTGCTGTACAGTTAAGCTGCGAATTTAGCATTAAAAACTCAAATTTCCTATGAAAATTAAATATACACTCGAATTTAATTTAAAAAAATAATTAATCACTAATTCTACTTGAATAATAATATAAATTGATTACTAAATGTACTTTAAATAATTTATTGATGGCTATAGAAAAAAAAATCAAATCAAAAATAAAGAATTCACGGTTAAAAAAATAAAAAAATTATATACCTTTTGTAACACCCTAAAAAAATAAAAATAAAAATACAAAAAATAATGAATAATAAAAAAATTATAAAGAAAAAAAAAATATATATATATATATTAGAGGGTTTATATATCTATTATTGTAAAAGAAAATTTTTACAATTTTGTCCTGGTGTAATTGTAAGAAAAATTTCTATAAAAATTAAGTTGTAATTTTACAAAATATCCAGGGATTAAAATGGTAATTAACCATTTTATAAAAAAATTAGGAAGAAGAAGATGTTATTCTTCTTCTTCTACAACTATAAATATATATATATAAAATTCTCTCAAATTTCTAACTCTCATAACTTTCACATATGGAGTTAGAATCAAGTGATTCCGGTTTCTATGGATTCCTGGTCTCTCAACCTTCATTTTAAGTGGTATATTAATAGGATTTTACCGGGTAGAATTTACAGATCTGAGGTAAGAAAATTCTAAATAAATTTTCTCATTTTCTGTTAAATCCGTTTATTGTTTATTGAAACTGATTATATATCTGTAATCTAGAGCTTGAGAGGAGTCCAATGGTGTTTTTAAAATTTAATTCTAATATCATTTGAACCGCGGGCCCACAGGCACTATTCACATTATGTTACTGTTCACGTATACGTACTATTCACGTATACGATACTATTTATCGACAAAATATGCCGAACTCGATTTTTCGTGCTGATCTTAATGGTGCAATTAAAATCTAAAAATTAGATGCCGGTAATCTCTAAAATCCTTTTTATATAATTTTAGTGGTGTTTTTAAATAAATAATTTGAATAATAATTGTGTCCCAAAAATTAGTAAAAATTATATTGAACATTAATTCATATAGGTTTCGGATAAAGAGCATCGGAATTGAAGGAAATGTAATATAATCGCTAGTCAGGTGAGGAAATAAGTTATTTTGTGCGTGTGAGGGTA
>CANYLF010923535.1:0-17438 GCA_948193215.1 Bocquillonia castaneifolia | reverse complement strand
ATATATATATATATATATATATATATATATATATATATATATATATATATATATATATATATATATATTTATTAAACCGTCGGGAAAAACCGAACTGAAATTATTTGTGCGGGTTCAGTTCGGATATCTATCCCAAATTGGGTCGGTTCGGTTAAAGAAAATTGGGTCGGTTCTTACCCAAACAGACCCGATGCTCAGCCCTAACCATAATTGATGAATTTTAAGACCTGTAAATGTCAATTAAATTCTTGCATTTCCCAATTCTAACTCAGCTATTGGAGTATGATTTTGTAATAAATGTGTTCAGCCTCACTTGTGAACTTTAATTCAATTCTTCATATCAGTGCTGTAAAACTCGACCCGGCCCGTCGGTTCAATCGGAAAATTCAAAAACCGGTCTCTTAACTGGCTCAGGTGATTTTAAAAACCCGAATTTTTATTGACCTATTAAAAACACGGAAAAAACCTATAAACCCGGTTAAAAACCCGTAAAACCCGGTCAAAACCCAATGAAACCTTGTCTGAAATTATTAAATTTAATGGGTTTGATTTTTTAGTTTTTAATTTATTTATTGAGTCTATTATCTATTTTTATTTTAAGTTTTTTTAACATCTTTTGGAACTATTAATTCAAAATTGAATTTTAATATTGTAATCATTTTTATAACAAATTTAAGATGTTGTTTTATTTCATTTGTATTGTTTTTATTTTTTCATTTATTTTTAAACATGTTGATATTAATATTTTATTCAAACCAGTAATACAATATTAACCTTTGATATTTTAATTGTTTTTTTCTATTTACTTGACACATGATGTTATTTTTTTATTATAGTTTATTATATATACTAATAATGTTTTTTTAAATTGGATAAAAATAGTAAATATATATTAATTTTTTAACCTCGGTTGAACATCGGTTCAATCTTGGTTGAACCTTTAACCCTTAACCCTCTACCTCTACCTGGTCGGGTTTGAGAACCATACTTCATATTATGTTAATTATTGGGCAATTCTTACTAAACTTTTTTTTTTGCTAGGTGTTGCCTATAATGGTATCCCAGGTCCTTTGGACCTACACTAATTAATTGTGAGGGAGCTGCAGTCCAGCTGAAGGCCCATTGAAAGGGATCCCACAAACCCCTCTCCCAAGGAATGTGAGGTTAAAACTTGAGACCTTATCAAGTGACTAGAAGGCTTTTAAATAACTGTATCAACCATTCGTTGGTAATTCTTACTAAACTTGATTTTTCTAAAATCATTTTAGTTCTAATCTGAGCACTCAATTTAATTTATTTACTAATAAGTAATAACGATTAACTTTTAATTTAGTTGATTGTTTTGGTGCTAATCGTGCATTAATCAAGTTTAATGTTCAGTTAAGGAAATGAAAAAAATAATAATAGTGATAACCAAGCACTTAATTGGTGTTATTAATATAATTAATTATAATAAATTAGTGCTACATCAGGCAGCTCATTGAGGCAACTTAATTAATTTTTGATTGTCCTCCAGGTTTTTATTTATGCGGTTAAATATGCTATTTTGCAATTATCGAGGTGGCTTGTTTAACTCTTCAAAATAAAATTTTATTCGCATTTTAATTTCAAAAAAACAGCTTCCAATAGGTCCAACTACCATACATTTGCCTAAAATGAATATATGATATATTTCCAATCTTGACGGTTGATTACAATTGAGATAAATCTTAACCATTAAAATTTGACCGTTTAACTTAGAAACCAAGTTACATGTTTTAACTTGTTATATGTCTTATAGGTAAAAACACTTTATCAGCCATTATCAGCTTTTTGTATTTTCAAAAGAAAAATGTTATTTTTTCAGATTCCAATGTAAAAGAGAAGACCTTATTTGAATATTAAAAATGATAAAATAAAGATAAATATGTCTCATTTTTAAGAATAACTTGTCTACATCCTAGTAGTATATTTATGTCCATATTTTACTTGTAAATATTTAGTGTCATTCAAATATTATATTCCTGTTAGAAGTAATTATACGTTTGTTTTTACTTGGAAGTAATAATCGGTATTTCTTTTATTAATATAAAAATATTTCATATGTGATTTTAATTTTTTGAGATTTAACATCATTATATACTTTTTTGAGAAATTATAGTACCAAAACATCTATATTATATAATTATAAGATAATTAAGCCGCAATTCAATTTTTTTTATTAAACTCAATTATTTTTCACTGGGTAAACGACGATGACCCCGCTATACTACACTAGTTTAATCTCGAGTTTTATATATTATACATTTACCTCTTGTGTTTTATTTTTATTACACTAATTACCCCATTTGATACAATTTAAATCATTTTATTATTTTATATTAAATTAAAAATAATAACTTACAGTTTTTTTGATAGGTGGAGTACACACGCAGCCACTGGCGTATCCTGAACCCCGTTTCATTTATAATTTATTTTCCATTTTATTTTATTTATTCATTTTCTATCGTCTAATTATTAATTTTTATGGTGGTACTAGTATTTATTTTTATTTTTAAAGAAATAATTATAAATATAAAATTGAAAGAATATAATTAAATTAATATCATTCTTATATTATATGAAATAACTAAATTTTATTAGATCAATAGTATAGAAAAATTAATCTATTAATTAAGTTCTTTTTAATAAATTTCAGTATGATCAACCTCATAGATATATAATTTTTTTTTTATCACTATAAGAAAAATTTTATCAAGATGTGGAAGTAATTTTTTTAGCAGGGTCAATATTGATCTTTAGTGATTATATCTAAAATAATTTCAATTTTCAATTTAAATATGAGATGTCCCAATATTTATAACATTGTGTCCACTCACAAAAAAATAACATGATATACACTTTCTGTAAATAAATCATACATTTATTTTAGGCTATTCATACCGTGAATTAAATTCGGCCTTTGCAAATTAAATTTCATCTCCGCGATTTAATTTTTGCCTATGTGAATGCGTTAATTCTATCATGTTATCATGTACATGAAATTTGTGTCCAAATAAAGTTATTGTTTTAATTAAGTTTTGCCACGTATTTTAAAGCCTCTTGTTCTTTTTTTTTTTTACCTTTTTATTTTTAACATATTATACTTGTTATATAATTATATATCTTTCTAATCTTGTGCTATTAAAATTTTTTTATTATTAATTATCTTGGGTATCCGGAGCTCTAGAGAAGCCCCGACTAGAGGTGTAAACGAGCTAAGTAGCTCGTGAGCAACTTGGGATCAGCTCAAGAATTACTCGAGATTGGGAAAAAATAAATATTTAATGACTGTGCGACTTGAACCTATGGCCTCAAGTGTACACACATAGACTCTAACCACTAAACCATATTAAATATGTAGTGCAACATGTTCCAATAAAATTTATATAATAATGTTAAATATAATATTGATATTAATAATTAGTATTGGTATATTTTATGATTAAAAATTTATTTTTTTATTATTATTTATACATTAACTATTAAAAAATTATATGATTTATACATTAATTATTAAAAATTATGTGACTTACATTAATACCAATGACTATTTATATATTTAGTACTATAATATTGCAAAAAAATTTTAAAAAAATTTATTTGAGCTCGATTAGGCTCGAACTCGGCTCAAGCTCAAGAATTTAGGATCGAGCTAGAGCTTGAGTACTCCAATACTCGGCTCTTTTAAACCCCTAAGTGTTGGGTCCGTCGAAAGGACCTCTGTCCCAGTGATGTCAAGCACTATGCCCATGCAGTCTTGAGGATCGACCCTTAGACCTCCAGGTGCTAAGCCAGCAACTTTTACCCTTAGACCACACCTCATGGGTAAATTTTTTTTTTTCTAATTGAAACATTATATATTTTCAACATTTATTGAAACGTCCTCCATGTTATGGATACTAACTAACACTATTAGTTAAAGAAGCATGATTTTTAGAATATATACAATAAATCCAATTTATATCAATAATCTAATTATGCTATTCAAATACCTTATCTAGTAAGAGGCTTCATTACCTAATACATTATCAAGAATTTCATCAAACTAGAATAAAAACATCTATGGATCCTTGAAGTCTAGTATCATGGAGCTTTACTAAAAAACTTATAGTCCTCTGTATAAATTCCTGTAAAACTGAGTTATTGGGGAAAAGGATGAGCTTACGCTCAGTAGGAAAATTATTAAAAACTCAACATTATATATATATATGCGCTACATTTATTCTTTTTCTTTTGAGATCTAAAGCCATTTTAAAATTATTTTTTTTTACCTCTAAACGCTTAAATAAGTTAATATTAATTAAGATTTTTCCAATTTTGATAAAATAAAATGCATTATTAATCAAAATTTCTTAGAAAAATTTATATTCATTTTAAATATCGTACATCTGTATTTGCGATAAGTCACCTAGCAGGTGAAAATTTTTACCGGAAGCTTTGAACTAATAATTGGTATTGCCTTCTATTCAATTAAAAACATATCATCTATGATTTTTTTTATAGGTGGTGATACGCTTATAGTGGTATCCCAGTCTCCGTTTTACGGTTGACCAGACTAATCCACTGCCCTCCCTCACCGTGAGCCCTCGTGGGTCCACCGTGGGCCTTAGGCCCACATTTTAATTTTTTAGATTTAATATTGAAATCCCTTTGGCAACCAAGAGGGAGGTGAATTGGTTGATAATTAAAAAATTTAGAACCAAGTGGAAAATACAAACAAACCACAACACAAGAAATTATAGTGGTTTGGGATACAACTCAATCCCTACGTCCACTCCCCAATAATCAATTGGGATTTCCACTATATCAATTCAATTAAATACATGTGTTTTAGCTCACACTAAACCATATACAATTTGAGTTTTAACAAGGCTAACCTAGAAAACCTACCCAAGTGTTTCTCTCACTAGAAACCCTTGAATCCAAGTGTTTCTCTCACTAGAGACCCTTGAACCCAAGTGTTTTAATCTTTAGGACAACACTTGAACCTTTCACAAACAAATCCTAAACCTCACTCCCCAAGAGCTAGCTTTACAAGAAATTCAAACTGAGCACACAAGGCTCATCAACTAACAACAAATTTGGATAATAAGAAAAATTAAGGTTTTTATGTAATAGAGGCAATTGTAATTAATTCACAAAATTAAAAGTTGTTAATTACCTCTTTCATCTATTGGAGAAGTTGTTTTATAACCTCTCTTGAGTTCCAGAATGTTGCATGTTCAATCATTATATTTCTTACCATTTCTGCTCTTTATTTTAAGTTTGAAACATAATATGTACGCTGGAATTTAAATTGCAATGGGCCGTGCAACTGGCCGTTGCAAATAGCAATGTCGTTACCCTGGAACATTGCTGCAGTAACGGCCCGTTTCACCCTGAAACAGTTTGTTTCATTGGGCCGTTACAAGGCCTTTGGGACCGTGTCCCCTACTAGTTCTTCTTGGCTCCATTTTGCCCAAATGCTCTAATGCAACAGGGCGTTTCAAAGTGTAACGTCTCGTTTTAATATGAAATGGTCCGTTGCACATTATGCAACTACCCGTTTCGGTATAAAACTACCCGTTTCATATTGTGGAACTGCTCGTTGTACTTAGGATTTTAACCAATCATCATGTTGGCTTTAGTGGCATCAATCCATCTTATTTGGAGTTTAACAACCCTTTATCTTTGTCTAACAAAGTTCCTAATTGTGTAGGTTTTCAAACAAGCTAGTTTTGAATGACTCTAGCAAACCGTGTCCGTGATAAGCGGAGCCGCGGCCATGGCAATATATCGCTCTCTCAATGTAAAGTTTTTCCCCTCGACCAGTGACAAAAAGTGCTCGTAAAAAGGAAATCACGCCTAGACTTTTTGGTGAAAACTTAGAAGGGCTTCTGACTACTTAGAGCCGTGCCCATGACATCTCAAATCACACCCGTGATTTGAGAAACAGAGAGCCCTTTTTGAAGGTTCAATGTCGCTCCCACGATGGACTAAATCGCCCTTGTGATTTGATCAGACAGAAGCTGCTCCTCAAAGTAAATCAAGCTCTCCCTCGAGGCAATCTATCCGCACTCTTTCAAAGGCATTCTCTACCCAGTGATTTTGCGCCCGCGGTTAAAGATATTGCTACTATGATTTGATCAAACAGAGAGCCACTCATCAGACAGAGAGCCGCTCTCAGAGGCATCCCCTACCTCGTGAATCCGCGCCCGCGGTTAGAAATGTCGCCCCTGTGACATTCAATGGAGTCTCTGAAAAACTAGCCGTTGGATAGATCGCACTCATGACTGATGGACCTGTGCCCACGACCTGACAGTTTTCAGTGCATTTAATGCAAAAGTAATTAGACGCTAGAGACACCCTTGGGGTTGTTTCTAACAGCTAGTTTTGGGTATTTTGGCTATAAATACCCATCATAAATGTTCTTCAAGTAAGAACATTAACTCTTTAATAGCCAAACTCTTGTAAAATCATTTGTAATTTTTGGTTATTTGGTTTTGGGTAGCTAGAACTCTAGCGCATTTGTTGCTTGGGTTGAGTGAATTAGTTATCCATTGTACTAGTGTCAATTCTTTGTGAGTTAGGAAACACTAGGGTTGGTTGTGAGTTAGCCATTTGTAAAACTCATTGTAAAGGTTTGGTGTTAGCCTCTTGGAAACACTAAGGTTTGTGAGTGAGCCTTGGGTAAAACTCATTGTAAAGGCTTGGGATAGCCTTAAAATCCCTTATATAACTATTGTAGTTAGTGGAACCCCAAAGTGGTCTTTGGGAGAGTTGACGTAGGACAAGTTGGGTCCGAACCACTATAAATCCCTGTGTGTTCATTCTACTTCATCTCCTTTTTCTCTAAAATTTTTATTTCCACACCAATTCACCCCCTCTTGGTATTTCAGGTAATACAAACTATTAACAACAAATACTACAACATTAAATAGAATTATAAAAGTCAATAGAGATCAAATAAAGTTAAAATTTCATTCATTTTAACAACATCATCAACTTTACATCACACTAAAAGCTTCAAAATCCATATTCACTTCTTTATACTAACTAACAGTAACTAACATTTATGTCACTACATTTGCTACAGTAACAATCATTATGATCCAAGATACCAAGCAAAAAAAGTAAGCAACATAATAGCTTCTTCTTTAACCTTTGAGTCTCATTTTCAGTAGAAGCCTTTAGCAAACTCAATTCCTTCCATAGCATATCAATTTCACATTCAATTTTCTCACTCGAAATAACCTCATCATTCAAATTCTTCAAATGGGTATTTTCTGCATTCAGCAACTTGTTCTCCATTTTTAAATGATTCAACACATCCCTTGTCCTCCCAAAAGCAGCTTCATCACACCACTCAAAATAACCACAATTATTTCCCTGCAATTTGAAATATGGAAATCAAATTCTCAACATTAGAACATGCAAAATCATATTATTACTATAATATACTTACCTTATAATTAGAGCATCCAAAAAACCTCCGACCAGGATTTTTCTCAGTCCATGAAGTAAACCTATGAGCCTTCAATTTTCTTCCCCTCCATTGACAATTACAGAATTTTATAGGACCCTCATAGTTAGTTTCTTCACTTCTCCTTCCTAAAACTCGTGACGTTGAAGACGAAGACGTTGACATCTTCAAGTAATTGAGTTGTGAACAATTAATTGAGTTGCTTCAGCTAGTTTCATTCCTAGGGTTTAGAATTGGGGATTTTGGAGAAAAAGAAGAAGAAGAAGAATAGTAAAAGGGTATCAGTTATACCCGTTGGAAGAGAGAGGAGAGCATTTAATTTTCTCTCACCTGTGGGTCCCACCCTTGTGCCACATCAGACCTCTAACCATTCAATTAACGGAGAGGAGAGACCCGTTAGTTTTAGTGGTAAAAAGAGCTGAAAAAACATAAATTGTCAGTGAATTGTCCCTTTTTAAAGATTAGTGATTTGTCTGTACCTGTTCCCTAATGTAAGTGGTGAAATTGTACCTTATCTCTTTGTTTATCAAAACTGATTTGTTTTTAAGGGTAAAAACGAAACCAGATTAAATGAATTAAATGCAGTTTAGTTTTTGGTTTTACTGGAATAGAAGAAAAATATAATACAAACAAAAGAAAAAAAAATTGAGAATAAAATTAGGAACTAGAAGAATAATAATATGGGAAAATTAGATTTGTTTGATGGGGACAAGAGAGGAACATCACAACCGAAAGCCAAGGAATATCCTATGGAATATACATTCAATATATTGATTTTGGCTTTTCTAGCGAAGGAAATAGTCTCGAGTTTTAAGAATTCAATCTTGACGAAACTCAACATGTGGGGATTTTTAATCACAAATCTTCTTGTAACAGTTTACAAGCTAATATCGTTTGGAACTGGAAGAGAACACAACACAAGTAGTAAAATTCGAAACGATTTTGTTTGGAAAATATCAACTGTTCATGCATATATATTTTCCCAATCGAGAATGGGGAGGTGGATATGATTCCAAAGTATGCTCGACTTTCTAAATGAACAAAAAAAAATAATTCAGATCATGAGGCTTGAAACCGTCCATCCACTTAGAAAAAGTAAGAATACCAAAAAGTGATTTAGTTGAAGAGTTGTTTCAGCCACATTTTCCCTACACTACTATAGTATACATGCACCTATAGAAAATGGTCGTCAACTCTTTAGACCGAAGCAAAAGAAAAGGATAAAAGCTTCGTTCTCATTCTATACATTCATCATTGCTCTTGATGGATTTGTGCCGTGGTACTTCCTGTACATGACACGCATAATCTTCTCTTTATTATTATTATTATTATTTTTAATTTCCTTTCACTTTCTTCTTTTAATTAAAATGTATTATATTTTTTTTGAAAATTTTATTGCCAAATGGGATGACAATACACTTGTACTGCTTTTATTTTATTCAGAAAAGGTGAACGCCAAGAAAAAGGGGGGCCAGGAAATCATGTCTATGATCTACCATCACTACGGGAAATATCAGAGAGAGTTGATAGAGTTGAAAAAAAGGAGAGTCAAATTTCAAAATTTAGGCACCCTCATCATTTTGTTTCTCCATACTTCCACTATGCTGATCGACCATTGGAGGATCACGCAAATTGCAACATTCTGAATTTGCAACACCAGGCTTAGCAAGTTCGAAGAGGAAACACCCATTCGACCCAGGTACATATATATATATATAGAGAGAGAGAGAGAGAGAGAACAAATAAGTTTGACTGGTTTGAATTTGTCGGACGCCAGACCCCAATCAGACATGTCATGAGTATTGCTGAGAAGGAGAGCGATCCCTTGCCCTTTTCAGGTCATTGTCAAAAAATCATCCTTCACCACATCAACACTGATATATGTGACTTGAACAACTAATTGTACTTCACTGTCGTCGTCATAGCTAAGCTAAACTAAGCTACCAACAATTCAATCTTGATTTAAAATTTTCAAAAAAATCAGGAACGCTCCAAAGATAACTCCAGTTTAAATTTCGCCTGAACAATCTCAGAACTGACTTCACTAACATATTCACTTATGCACATCTTTCTGTACGCCCAACCCTTTAGGGAAAAAAAAAAGATTTTAAAAAACAATAAATAAAAAAACCATCCCCCAAGTCCCCCAAATGCCATAATTTTCGAGAAAAATAATAATAATAAAAAGTAAAAATAGTAAAAACTATATGTCAAAATCTAAGAAACCTAATGGTGTCTTGTATTTGAGCTACGAAGAGTCACACCATGTAAAAATTTTGTATACCCAAGTAAACTGAGCTTTCCATCTGAGTTTCTGATCCAATCCTTAATGAATGAATAAGCTGAAGGGCCAACATTTAATTCCTGCGGTATTGAATGATAGAATTAAAATTATATTCATAGAGCAGCAAACGTAAGACAACTGAACACCATAATTTTACATACTCTTGCCAATTCTTCAACTGAGATGGCTCTGTTACCATCCCTCTCGAAATGCTCAAAAGCAGTGGACGCAATTTGCTCCCACCCGTCAAGTGCCTCTAATTGGTAAGTACTGATTGCAGCTGCACAGAATTCCTCAAAGTACATCTTTCTATAAGCGAGGGCTCCCATCTGTCCAAAAAATAAGAATAGTAAGACACATCAGCCACCATTATTAGGTAAAGAAGAAGAAGAAGAAAACCAAGCGTCTGAGATATTTGTGAAGAATGCAAGATTGTATGGGAACTGAGAAGGTTAACACTATGTTTCACATGAAACTGAAAGTGACAACATCCCATCTTAGCATAGAAAGATTTTCAAGTTCAAAATGTTTTTGAATTTTAACATGCGAAGGCTAAAAGCAACAGCTGTTGAAAGAATTGAAGCAAAATCTTAGCACATGAGCAAAATTTAGAATCAGATGTCATTGCCACTTAAAACGCAACATACCGCATGTAGAATATCAAGAACCCTGGACTCCTTCATAGCATCGGTTGCATGACGCTTCAAAGCCTGAAAACAATTGCGTTTCTTGTTTAATTTAAATCACAAACTAATTTATGATAAAAAAATTAAAAAAACCAATCCACAGCATAATAATTAAAATAAAAGCAGTGAACAACCATTTCAAAATTATCAAGAGAGACAGTTCCATCTCTATCTGGCTCCAACAGCGCAAATTGAGCTCTAAGATACACAAGCTCATCCTCTGTCAATGCTTTTGAGAGAGCCTACAATCATAAGAGCATCAAAAGAACTATGAGCTGAAAAGTAATGGAGAATATTTAAAAACTCTATGATAGTTCATGATTGAACTACAGTAAATTTCAATATTTCCAACCATATTAATATAAGAGGCGTTGAGGGAAACAGATGTGACTTTACTTTCACTGGAAATTTTTTTTTTTTTGACTAATTCCTAAAACACTAGCACAATTAAAGAAACAAAAGCTATGAATGAATTACATAACAGTGATTACGAATTTCAAAACTTCTATGATGCCTAAGATATTACAAAGATGAGCAAAATGTTAAAAGGTTCCTTAATTAAAGAATTCTCGACCATAGTGTTATGGCTTTGCTCAGGACTGACCAAATTATCCAAAAAATACATTTCATTGTGGAACAGTAGTGTTGAGTTTCTCAAATCAATTTCTGAACTTCATAAGCATGCCACCAGATCAAATATCTGATGATTGTATATGATTCAACAATGTATTCTTATTTAAAACATTCACAATTGCACTACCAAGTGTGTTTAAATCAAAACACTTTCATTTTGAAAAAGAGACATATTTTGCTTTAGCAAAAGCCACATGCAATCACAATTAGTGGGTTCCGGAACAAATAATGCTTTTAAAGGAATTAAGAGTATGAATACCTTCAGAGCTCCACGTTTGAAAGGTGAAGCATGCAGGTATCCCTTTACTAGTTTATAGATCAGCACGTCTAAGGGTACAGCACGATTATCATCCCGCAACCAAGGGTGAGCTGTATTTATGAAGTGCCATTAGTGTAAAGAATAGTTAATAAAAGTGATATGGATGCCTTGAAATTGTCACAGTTGTGCATTGTCAACGAGCAGCATGGAAATGTGATGTAAGACTTAGCTGATGGGTTAGTTCTCCACAGGTACATGAAACATCAAATAACCTAAAGGAGGCAATATGTCAGGCAAAACCTTTTTATATATCATGAACTATGATGAAAATCTCAAATATATCTTAGATTAAAAATTGTTCGGATTTAGACCCTGATTTTACAAGTTGTTCCAACTCTATCCACATTTCAAATAAGAATGATTTATTATGATTTTTTTTCAAAACGACGTATTTTTAGTTTAAAACGACTTCGTATTGGTTGACACATTTAAAGGACATTTTAAATAAAAATGTTTTATTATTTTTTTTCAAAACGATGTAGTTTTAATTTAAAACAATGTTTTATTGGTTGACACAATTAAAGGATGGATAGATTTGGAACAACTTGTAAAATCATGGTCAAACTCCAAACAATTTTTAATTCAGGATATATTTGAGATTTTCATTATAGTTCAGGATATATAAATAGGTTTTGCCAATGTATTATCATATGAGATGCATCCACACCCGAATCGGATCCATAAATTTATACTATGGTGCAAAATGATCGACGGATAAACGATCATTCTATTTAATTTTTTTTGAACAGAAGATTATGGCTTTTGAAAGGTTAACAGTGCCAAAAAAAATTCATTTAACCATTAGCAATGTTGCCAATTGTTACATGTAAGGTTGCCTGACACAAAACAGAATATCATCACAATGTAAGAGAATATGGAAAACCACAGCACAGCTCATTCATGAAAGTTCCGACTGTTTTCACATAACGAAACAGCAATTACCAACTTACTTAGAGCTTGAACAGCAGTCATTCTTTTTCTGTAATCCTTATTCAGGAGCCTCTTCACGAAGTCCTTAGCCTCTGGAGTGACAGATGGCCAAGGTAAATCATCAAAGTTAGGATCAGATCTTAGCACAGCACGAAAAATTCCTGATTCTGTCCGTGCCCAGAATGGCCGGCTTCCACAGAGTAAAATGTAAGAAATAACACCAATGCTCCATATATCTGCTTCCAGACTGTAAGATCTGTGCAGGACCTCAGGTGCAACATAGTATGCACTTCCAACAATATCGTTAAGTCTTTCTTCTGCATATTTTACACACCAAGAGAACTAACATATGTTACAAACATGTGGGGGGGATTTCACCAATGTGCTTGAAGTTTTTATTTTATAAGGAGGCGGCTTTATTCTTGCTTCTAAATTATCCTAGACAAAGATGAACATCTCAAGAAACTCATTAATTTATTGCTGCTTTAAATAGTCTGCATCATTTAGCTCCATAAAGCATATGCCAAATGTACAACACTTTGGGATGCTTCTATACTAGCTTTATGCAGAAGCATTAAAAATCTAATCATGAAGTATGGAAAAGTGTGAATGACAAAAAATAAACAATCCTGTTCCTGCAGTAATAAAGTAAACCAACTGGTAGCCTTGTTAAGGCAAGGATAATATTCAGTTTCAGACCAACCAAAAATTACGGGAAGTTCATTAGTATACCTGGCCGGATAAAATCAGAAAGACCAAAGTCAATAAGCTTCATATCAGCATCTTCACCCCCAGAAGTAAAAAGAAAATTCTGTAAGAAAAGAAATATAAGAAGCATCAGCTATGAATGATCATAAGGTGAATGAAATACCTATGAGCCCCACACCCACTGGCCACTGCCTACCAAAGCGAGAGACACACCAAACCAACAGACACAGTGGCTGAGAGAGAGTGAGAGAGAGAGAGAGACGCTAAGTGGTACTCAATGGGAGGAAAAATGTAACATCAAGTTTGAGAAGTAAAAACCTCTGGTTTTAAGTCACGGTGAACTACGCCTTGAAGATGACAAAATGACACCACTGACAGGATTTGAAGAACTATAGTTTTTGCATCTTCCTCTGTGTATCGTCCCCCTCTGCAGCAGAGTAAAATCTTGCGCATTAATATAACCTTTCAAAGTCCATAGAATCTGGATTGGTTATACAACATTTTGTGTAAGCAGAATGTAAGAATCAATGAATGATGTCCATCAAAATTAAAAGATGGGGCTGAGGCAAGTAAAGTAAGCAGCAAGAATTATAAAATATACACACACCATAACAAGGCAATACATTACCTTGCCAAAATTCTGTCTAAAAGCTCCCCACCCTCACATAACCTGATAAGAAACAAAATTTTATAATAGCGTGGAAAATTCCAGAGTTAGCAATGGTAAATTCTGATTCCCAAAAAACTTGGAACCGAAAGGGAAGAAGAAGACGTACTCCATGATTATGTACACATTATTGGCGTCCTCACACGCATCATAAAATTTGACAAGATGCTTATGTCCTGATAGTGCTTTCAATATTTTTACCTCCCTACGAACATCTTCAATTGAAATTGCTGTCGTCATCTGCAACATAGATCTCATTACAAAGATATAACACAATCCACACCAAAGCAATCACAGTAAGAAAAAGCCGGTCCTAAATTTGAGTATTGTATTGAAACAGAAGTTATACTTGAAGCTATCACTGACAGGCATCTTAATCCTGAAAAAGATGTTAAAAATGCAAGCTTAAATTGTCTGCACAAATAAGGAAAAATTATGAGGGAAAAAGGCAAAAATTCTACATTACTGAGCCATGTGAGGAATCAGCTACTTCCTGTGAGCGATTTTAAAGTTAGAAGATAAAATATTAAATTGACAGCATCAATTATCAGAACATGTAGAATACAGTACAAAATTTTCCAGCTGCAAAACGATTTGGCAGGAGCAGAGGAAAATAACAAGGAGATCCATTTGAGAGTTTAGTATAACGCCTAATTGGAGGGCAGAACTTTTAGGATGACCAATCTTAAATATAAAGAAATAACAGATCCTCGTAACAATACACAAACATCAGAAAATGCCAAATTATAAAAAAAGTATATATGAAAAAAATGAATAGTTAACATTTACCACACAAGTGAAACATGGTATTTTTATAGTTTATGATGCAGAATTGTCAGAACAAACATTTCATGGACTTCTCAAAAAAAATCTATTTGTTTTGGGTTTTATTCAGTCTATTGTTTGATCACATTGATGCAAATATTGGATCGAGAACTAATTTTGCCAAACAACCATTATGCCCCAGAAATATTTTTTGAAGAATTTGAGACCTTATAATCCATTGATAATGATGCCTAGAAATATAAACACCATTAGTATGTCCAGCAAAACAAATGCTGCTGTACTATGTGAAATTCCTTTCTTTTTCTAAATCATCCTCATTGGAAACCTTATAATCCATTGATAATGATGCCTAGCAATATAAACACCATTAGTATGTCTAGCAAAACAAATGCTGCTGTACTATGTAAATTCCTTTCTTTTTCTAAATCATCCTCATTGGAAAATTTTAACCTCCTGCCGTCACTTGCAACAAAATTTACATGGTCTGAAGTTAGCTAGTACTAGAGTAGGAGTTGCATATAATCCCATTATCCTTGACCATATTCTAACTTTATCCTGCAACATTACTATAAACTCAATAATCATCATTGCATCTATAAAGATCCAGCAAATATATTCGCATCAATGCACAACTTCAGCAACAAAAAACCTCAGATTGAGTAAGACTATAAATTAAAGAATTAAGTGTTGCCAATTGTCATGTATATGCATCAGATGCATGGCAAATTGGCTAGAATTGATTCACTGATATGATGCCAACAAATATGCAATGTTTTTTTTTTGTCGTTTTTAACGCGATTCTACCCAGCTGTCTTGTAATTAATATTGTTGTTACTATATAAATCAATAACGCATGTGTTGATTAGATTTCTAATTTGGACAAAAGTCATCCAAGTTCTATTAAAAAAAACAAGAACAACATAACTACACCCACTCTGATCTTCTAGACGTATTCTCATGTTTCTGACAAAACAGCATAAAGCTAAGTATGACTCGCAGAAAACGCAGAGCCTTACAAGAGACCTTTACAACACATATGGCAGGCATGAGTTGTCCATTATTTGTTATACCTTGCAATCAAGCTGAATTTACACTGACAAGCATGCCATTTTAAAAAAAAAAAATAGTCCTGTTACAGAATTACAATCATTTCCGCATAAACAGCAACGATTGCAACGCCAATGCTACACGACACAGAATCCCATCTTCCTCGAAAGTAATAAGTTTAACCAATAATCTTAGCAGCATTGCCGCATATGATGGAAGAATTTACCACAATTAGTAAATAAAGAAACATGAGTTTATTCCAACAAATCAAACTAATAGCTAAATGAGGCATATGTTTAGGCATTTAAATCAAATAAACAATTATTAAAATGCAGGTTAACTAGGTGGATCAAAATGAACAACACCACCAGCAATAATAAAAATAATAAAATTGAAGGTGATTGACGGAGAGGTACCTTGGCTTTAGATATAATTTTAACAGCAACAGCATGATCTTTATGTTCTCCTTTTTTAACCCTAGCAGAGCATGTATGACCAAAATGTCCTCTCCCTACCTCCTTTCCTAACTCATACTTTGCGCCGAAGTTTTTGCTGTATCCAAAGCTCTTATCAAGCGACTGTTGCTGCGGCTGGTCCGCCTCTGCGCCACCGTGCTCAGGTATCGGTCCTTCCTTGGGCTTTGTACCGCCGCCGAGCCGCTTAGCTAACGAAGCAGCTATATGCTTGGCAGGAGAAGGCGGTGGAAACGGCCGCCGGAAGAATCTCCTGGGAGTTGAAGCCCTAGCCGGAGACGGTGAAACTCCTCCGGGAAGTGGACTAGCTGAAACGCCGTGAGGATAAGGGCTTGGCCAGGGGCTGGGATGGTTAGAAGACCTAGCAGGAGTGTTTTTAACTGACGGAACAAGGCCGTTACGCTGTGGCGTTGACGGTCGTAACGGAGATTGATTACGATCGGCGGTTGTGACTATGGTTGTGATTCCGTCATTTTCATTAGTTGGATTAGTCTTGCCGTAACACTGCCCCATCTCTCAAACACTGACCTCCGCTGTATCTAATCACCACACTCTCTCTCACTCAGTCCAAAAAAAACTCAAAAGTCTACACATCGGACGGTGTTAAGAGCAAATATTTTAATCACGGATCTGATAATAATCGGAAGAGAAAAAACAACATGAGACTGTGCATATATATATATATATGCTAATATATACGGATAGAAAGAGATCTAAGTGAAGAAAACGATAAAACAAAAGAATGTAAAGAAGGCACTGAGTCAGAGAGACATATACAGACAGAGAGCTGTTAAACAAACAAAGACGGACGAGTGACACAGTGCTTACAAGAATTCTTAACCATAATAATAAAAAGTGAATTCTAATAAAACCCTTATCCACCGTTGGATTAGTTGAATCTTATTTAATCGTAGGATTCATGTTTAATCTGCTAAAGTATACCATTTTTGTACGCTAGTCTTCGCCAACACAGTCTATTTTTATTTCTGTTTCTTTGAAAATAAATTATAATAATATTTTTCTTCACTGTATACCAGTTCTTTTTGTTTTTGTCTTTTACTACTTTTTCATGCCGTTTTATTTTTTTTTAATTTAAAAAGAAAACGAGTTTTAGGAAAGTGTAAAAATTTTGATTCTCTGGTCTACGAACTACACTTTGAGACCATGCACTCTTAGTTATATCACGTGATGTGCGTTTGCAAGGGATATTTAGATGCTTAAAGGTAAAGTTTTTATTGTTGGATTTACGAAAAAGTCCCTCATTGACACGTGGCTTCATTTGGAGTGCAGCGACTACGGTAAGTTAAGATGAAGAAAGCATGGGATGGGGACCAGGAACAGGATTTGACAGAATCTGAGCTGACGAAAATTCACATCACAAAGCCAGTCCGAAGGTTCGAAATTGGCGATTATTCAATCTTC
>CANYLF010923033.1:0-11856 GCA_948193215.1 Bocquillonia castaneifolia | reverse complement strand
GATAATGCTGAAAAGCTCTTCAAAACTTAAACCAAAAACCCTTAAAAACATTAAAATTGAAAATTAACAATTAAAATGAAACATAAAACATATTTTTTTTATCAAATAGCATCAAACAACGAGAATATAATATATATCATTAATTATTTATAGTCAACTGGCCATATCATACAAAAATATATAGCTAAATGCATATTTTTGGTAATGAGTTAATATTTTATTTTTAAATTTTAAAAATAAATATTAAAATTATTGTTTCTTCAAAGAGATCTGGGCTTGGTGCTCCTGAGGAGCTCTTGGGATCTCCTGTGATAAACAAGTAAGGGGCGTGTCAGGGAAGCGGATTCTTAATGAAAACCTGACTTTTAACAGAAAAATGTAGGTTTGGATTCACTTGACAGTATCCTAATTCCCCAAGAAAATAAGAAATATAAACTTAATAAAATTGAATTTCAAAGGCAAAAGATTGAGGAAGTAAGAAAAAACTAGATTGAGGAAGTAAGAAAAAACTAACTTCTAAGGAGAACTGAACTTTGTAATTAAAGCTTTGGAATTCAACTACAAATTGGATGAAAACAAGGCTAACAAACACTATGAACATTTGAAAGGAAAGATTACAACTTAAATGAAATTGCTAAATTTGCTATATTACTCTAGTGTTTAAGAGGAGTGTCATTTTGGTGTTCAATTCTCGGTCCTTTCATTGATGTCTTTTGCCTTCTTTTATAATAGCACCTGCAATAGTTATTTCTATTAGACATAACCACATTCTCCTGATAATAACTTCTCTTGTAGTTATTCAGGTCACGTCTTCTTACTTCCTCTGATCCCCTTTATTCAAGGATGTCTTATTCTTAGTAATTCGTTACTTGTTCATTGCCTTGCCTGCGCGGTTACCTTTATTCTAAACTGCTTCCCACATTTTGGCTCTTCTGGATTTCCTCCCTTTGCTTTTGTTCAATGTGTCCTTCCTGGTAATGAGTTCCTGTGAATATAGCAATTTCCCTTAATCCCACTATCTCCTTTCCTTTCGGATACTTGTAAGAGCTCTAAAATAACTACCCACTTCTCCATATTTAGTGGCGGTTGTTTTATTTTAACTGCTCCCCCTTACTTGGTTTCCCTGGACCACGTTCTCCTTCAAATTCATCATGGCTTTCCTGGGTAGAAACTCTTAACTTTGTTGGATCAACCATTTATTATCTTTTTGGGCCTAAACTCAAAACATAGGCCAAACCCAAATGCAAAATATGGTACCAACAATTGCCCCCCTTTTGCCTAATTTTGTTTCTCTTAAATAAATTTAGGCAAAACAAATCTTTGGAGTCCAACTTTGTGAGCTTAGAACCATGCGAAACCAAGAAAATCAAGCCCAAGACCTTCCTGGTACCGGAGCTCCAAGAATCTAGGAGACCATCCTTTTGATCCTTCAACTGAAAGTTCTTTGCATGTTGCCGTGCCTTCATCCATCACACTTCCAATTTTGAAACCCAGTCTTTTATCCACATCTTCTTTCGGATTACCATCAATAATTAATCATCACCCTCTTATTTCTCCCTCTCTCTCTTCATTTAATCCTCTTTCAATTACTTCTTCAAACCCATTTCAAGTTTCAAATTGTTCTTCCAACTTATCCGTTGCAACCGCTAGCTCTAATCAAAAGGCATTTTCTAACCCTAGGACTTCTACTTCAACTAAAGAACTCTCCTTCTTAAACACTGAAAACCCTTTCCCACAAGTCCCTATTGACTTAGAAAACTTAAGCATAAATAACTTACTAGACACCGTCGCAAAATTTTTTGAATGCATTTGAAAAACTTAAAGTTTATGGACCAAAATACACTTCAATTTTATCACATTAATCCTTTAATTTGTGAAATAATAACTAAAAGTAAATGAATTGAATTTTTAGTATAATAATTTAAAAATATAAGGTGTAATAGTATAATGTTAAAAATGCATGAGCTAATAGTAGAATATATAAAAACTCAACGGATAATTAAATGAATATAATTTAAAAGTTTTTTTTACTTTCCCAAAATAAAATATAAACATTAAGGTTATTTTATTTTTTAAGATTTTACTTTAAGAATACAAAAGGTAAGAAAATACCAAAAATAAATAAATTAATCAAGTAGCTCAAACACTTATATTCGAATCCCAACCACTACTAAAAAAAAAATATTAAAGACTTTTAATTTTATTAAGTGATTTTTAAAAATCTAAAGCAATTTTTTGGGCAAAACTTGTAAGCGAAGGTTTTTCTGCAAAATAATTTTTGAAAAACATTAAATTCAATAAGAAAATTAATAAAAGAAGAAAGAATACGACAGACTCAGAGAGGAGTAAAGGACAGGAAAATCCTTGGGTCGGTTCTCCGCAAGTACGAAGAATGTTAATAAAAAAAATTAAAGAAAATCTTTTTTATAGACATGAAACTTTAATAAAGGGTGTGAAAAAGTCATTGAAAAGGAAAATAATTAATCATAAGTCGGTCCAAAGGCACTTAACTAACAAGTATAAAAAGTAGTTTTAAGACAAAACGCGGGAGCTGGAGGTAATTTCAGGATCAATAAAAACAAGAAAGAGAGAGAGAGAGAGCGAGTCCTTGCTCACCAAGAATCCATAGTCTTAAATATCCCCAAATTCCTCCCAATTTCTTTTCCTGGCTGCTATTAATTAACTCACCCCAAACACAGCTTAACACAATCACTGGTCTCTCTTTTTTTTATAATCAGCATATCATAACAGTACTCAATCAATGGAGGATGAAAGATGGAGCTTTGCTCTTTCTAATTCTTCTTCTAGAAGCTATCAGTCTGCTCTTAGATCTCTTTCTGGTAATTTTCTAACCCCAAAAGCTTTAATCTTTTGTTAAAATTTTTTTTTTTTTGTGGGTTGTTCTTATTTGTTGATTTTTGTTTTTGAAATAGATCTTTGCTTGAATTTTGAAGAGGATGATGTAGATAATTACAATTATAATAATAAAGATTATGATTGTGAAGAAGAAGATGATGACGACGATATTAGAGCAGAGTACCCATGTCCCTTCTGCACTGATGATTTTGATTTAGTTGAGTTGTGTATCCATATTGATGATGATCATCCCTTTGAAGCTAGACCTGGGGTGAGTATTTTTTTTACCACTTTTTGTGGGGCTTAAAAGAGTTATTTCTTGTTTGACTTTTTTTGCTGTTGGATTGCTGTATGAACTGAAAGCTGCAATAAGCTGACACGAGAAAATAGTATCTTTAGCTTAAATAGTCCAGTTTGTGGCTAGAGAAGTATATACAGTTTCAATCCATTCGTAGTTTAAATATCCTGATGTCTCATGCCATCTAAAATCTTCAAATAATTCAATGGTATACTATTCATAGTGCAAGGCTCAAAGTTAGGAACTTGTTTAGATCATACTGTTGATAGAGGACTACTCAAAGTTAGGAACTTGTTTATATCTCCTTTCGAGCCTAATGTGTTAATGTTATCAGGTTTTTCTTGGAGGTGTGGTAGGTGTGTGTGTGTGTGTGTGTGTTTGTGGGGGGTGGGGGGAGGGGGATCATGTTCTATAGTTTGGCATTTATGAGGTTGATTTAATTTGTATGCTTGTTATCATTCTAGTTAGGATATTTGTCAATACATTGGCATTTACGAGGTTTGACTTGATGTGTATGCTTGTTACAAATTTGCTGAGGTGCTGTAAGTAATCAAGTTCTTATAGTGCCTTCTCTCATTATTTGCTTGCACTATGATATTAATGATTGCAGATATGCCCCGTCTGTGCCACAAGAGTGGGGACAAATATGGTTCGACATATAACCACCCAACACGCAACCATGTTTAAAATATCCTTTCCCTTTGTTTGATATTGGAAGTATACTGTGCTTGAAATTACTTGAAAATTTTATGTTTACTATGCTTGAGGTTTTTAATTATTGTCCTATATTCAGTTGAGTTCTTTTTGCGCTTTGTTAACAATATAATTCTGTCGACTATGTTCAGTATTCCTTGACTAGAAATTACAGGTTGCAAAGATTAAAGCTTCAGAAGGATGAGTCTTACTCGACTCTTTCTCTTCTAAAGAAGGAATTACAGGATGGATTTTTCCATTCGCTACTTGATGTACCGCCACCTGTGGTTTCTTCCTCGAAGATGGAGCCTGATCCGTTGCTGTCATTCCTCTCCAGTGTGACCCCTGCTGATAAGATTAAAAGCGTACAGCCTCATTGTTTAACCAATCTAACCTTAGAAGAAAAAAGCTCTGATGAAGTTATTGTACAAAGGTGAGTTATCTGCTAAACTTTAGTTACTTGACCTTTTGGGAAAGTTAAAAATTGAATGGTCAGTTTAATCTTATTTTATGCTGACGAGGTTTCAAGGATTTTCTTTGAGACAGTTTCAAACAGATGATGATTACAAATTCAAAACTGTGTAAAATTCTAAACTGAGTGTTGGAAATAAAATTAAAGCAAGCAAACACTAAACTGTCCGGTGAATGTTGTTACTTTATAATAAGAAGACATGACAAGTGAACAGTTACAGTTGCAAGGACTTTGTTAAAAAAAAATAAGCTCTTCTATTTAGCATATTGGCATAGTTGAAGCATATTTGTATTGTGTTTAGATGTCCTGTGATTTGATTTGTCATATGAGTCTTGAAGTTTTATTAGTACTGAATATGTGCTCTAGTATGTTTTAATTTTTCAGTTGCTACTGGGCATTTCTATTGCTGTACTAAGTTGATAACATTTGATGATATTTCTATGTTTCAGAGATGTTCCCCAACCTCCTTTATCAGATAAGGAACAAATTGAGAAGGGAAGGAGAAGCCAGTTTGTACAGGGGCTGCTATTGTCCACAATCTTTGATGATGACTTATGACATGATATAGAACTGTTGGTTCTCAACCCTAGATTATGACAAAGAAGTTCATTGTGATGTTGTTCGTATTTGATGTTACCTTGGATAAAGAGAGCTAGGTTAGACTTAAAAAAAATATCATACCATGTAAACTGATTAGCCAGGTCAGAGCCAGAATTTTATGTACTCTGTTCTTGAAGCTTTTGTGCTCAATGAAATCATGTATTTCCTTGTTATATTTTTGCATTTTAGTTTTATCTTGTCAATGATATTGCAGCTGTAATTTTATTTAATGACCATTGTCCAATTGACATCAGTTTTACTGTGCACAAGTTGACATGAGTTTTCTTGTTCTGTATGTTTTCATTGGATAAGGCAAATGAATGTTGTATGAAATCGAACAATATGCATAGACTTCCTCCTTGGATCTGTTGAAAGGGAAAAGGGTCAAAATGTTGAGAGCCTGAGCGCATGTATTTGCAAGTTTTCATTTTGAGCATGTAGAGTCTGCCTGTAAACTGAAAGCATGAAAGATATTTAAAGCTTTCACTAGTTACGTCATTCCCACTTTTATAAAGAGAATTATTAATAATACAAATTACGGATACCAACAAAATGATTCAACAAGGCTTTTGAATGCAATTGAAGACCTTGAACTCACATTTAGGCGAAACCAACTGCAAGAGCAGCCTAGCAGTGTGCTCCTGTCTCACCGAAGTGACTTCTTTCTCAACCAATGCAGCAGCCAGAATGTTGTCATAAGCACCACCACCTCCCACCACATAAGCTACAAAAGCAGCCTGTACTGGTCCCAAGCTTGGATTATGCGCCACAGACTCCATATAAGACCCTCTATAAACCTTCCCTTCACAATCCAACAGTGCCACTCCTGATGGGCAAGTACTGTATGGCGCATGAGACTTGTTGGCAGCTTCTAAAGCCTCAAACTTTAGATCATCACAAGCAGTACCGCTGATCCCATCATAAATAATATCACTATCAGAGTTGCTTCTAAAGTACAAATGATTATAATGTGGTTCTAAAGCTAACGGAACATCCTCATCCAAAAGGTTTTCCGGTCCAAACCTGTGAGGTAAAAGTTGGGACAAGGATTCATACACTTGATCATTAGTGTTGTCAGTGACGAGAATCTTGATATTGGGAGCGTCGCGGATTTCTTGAAAGAACTGGCGGCAGTGACCACAGGGAGCAGCAGAGACAGCAACATAGTTGAGGTTGGATTCATTATTAAGCAAGAGATTGGCTATAAGAAATTGTTCAGCGTGAATGGAATGGTGCAAAGGGAGGCCAGAGAACTCCAGATTACCTCCTAAGAAGATGCGGCCTGAGGATCCAAGCGCGACAGCTCCCACATCGTAGTTTGAGATGGGAGAGCGTGCCAAGGATCGGGCTGAGTTGACTAAGGTAGGGAGGAGCTGGAGTACTGTTAGGCCTGACTCTTCTGCCATCTTTTCTGCTTCTGCTGCTTCAATTATGAATCTTGGTTGATCCATTTATTTTGTTTATGTTTCTAGAAATGAGAGAGAGATCCTGAAAATGAGAAAGAAGAAGGTGGATTGTTTGTTTGAATGATGATGACAATAATTTATAACAAGTTTCAGGTCTACAGAATTGAGTTCTATGAAATTTATTTATTATAAAATAATTAATTTTTGCTATGTCCAAAAGATCATGTCTAGATTTAGTGCATCCGCTTCTGGAATAATGACAAAGATTTGTGGAGTATTACTGTAGAGCCTTCCGATCTTGAAAATGGTAATCATTAATATATATCTAATACTAATACTATATAGGGGATTATGACCTTTTGCTTTTGGATTGCAATTAGATGATTACCAACATACAAAAGTGTCTAGTCAGCTGTCATAAGCATTTGTCTTGTCAATTTAATTAATCACTCGCTTTCAAGGACAAACATGCACGATAATAACAAAGAGACGCTTATTCTAGTCTACCTCAGTGGCTAGCCTTGAAAAACTCCCCCTCCTATTCCAATCATATGCTAATTTTGACGTCCTACAGAGGAACAAAGATTGCTTCTCTTTAAGCAGACACTGGCCTTTGTTCCGAAAAAGAAGGGCCAAATACATACAACTCATTTACCATAAAAAAACAAAATGGATATTCACTGTTGGTTTGCTTCATTGTATCCCAAAATTGTTAACAAATGGGGGCATCAACTCACGCGAATCGCTCCCAAGTGTTAGAAACTTAAATTAGCTAATGCTTAATACTGAGCACTGTGGAACTAAACCTGTTTAGCCTGCGAAAAGACCTCCTATATGTATTACCTCCTAAATAAAATGAATTATCTTCACACGGGTCTATGACTCTGGACGAAGCTTCCTAAGCAACCATTTCTTCCGTAGTTTGACATCCAGTGCCATAAATGTTTTAGCCTTCAACTCATCTTCCAAGAAATCACATGCATCAAATATTAGGTCTTCATCCATGTCTGGTAAAGCTTGGACTGCTTTAACTACATTCTCTATTGAAGTGGAATTTGAATTCTCATCCTTCCTTTTATCTGATAATGATGAAACTGCAGTTGCCATCTCTCGAAGAGCACCAGCCATCCCCTCCTCTTTGACCCGTGCCTTCTTAGATTGAGCAGAATTTGACTGGTTTTCTGACTGATGTCTCTTCTTCTCATTAAGCACACCAGTTTTTGAACCTGTCTCTACAGACTCCAACATATCGCCAATTTCCTCTTCAATGGAAACCGATGCAGCTGGAGATTGTGAATTCTGTGAAGCTCTGGGAAACTTAATATCTTGAAGATCATTTTGTAGCTCCAAGCATTGAGCAGAGAAAGAGTCACTTTCATCAAAGTTTTGATCACTGCATATCATGCACAAATCTTTATAGTATGGGACGGGTCGAATCATGAACTGGCGTGCGTCTGTGTGCGTCTGCATGTACGTGCATCAAAGCTTTTAGAATGCCACTGATTCACTTTCACACAAGTCTTTAATTCGTTGAGCATAAATAGTTGAACTTTTAATAATAAATAATACCGATTTCTGGATTTTGGTCTATCATTTCCTAACAAAGCATACCTTGATATAGTCTTGCCAAACATAGTCATCGGCTGTCACCATTTGACGAGTATCATCCCAAGAAAATCCAGGCAATTCAAGAAGGTTTCTTATGACATTATGCTGCCTTCTCAGAGTTTTGTAGCGGTTTTTCAAAACATCTACATCATAGTTAAAGCCAAATTTAGCATTAAAAGATGTAATCATATCCATCCATGCTTGTTTTCGAAATACACCATCAATCTGATTCCCTTTCCGCATGTGTTCCAGCATAAGGTCAATGAAAAAGCGGTCCATTGGTGGTTGCCAATATGTCCTAGTACGGTTGGTTGCTGTGCTTCCAGTTAAATTTGTCGTAGCCTGATATGCACCATGCATTAACTCTTTTGATGCAGAATCATCAACTGCCACATTTGACATAGAGATCTCGAAACCTTCATCAACTGTAATTTCTTGAAATGTCTCCAAATCTTCCTCACCAATACTCTTCACCTGAGTGGCTACAATTGTTTCGTTCTCAGCTGAATCAGGTAACAACTCTAGCACATTGTCACCCAGTTTCAAATATCAGCAGATTCTAAAACTTCCAATAATATAATCCAGACATATGACTCTCAAATACAGCATTAAGTTTAAAGTTTTACCTTTCTCTTCAAAGCTTGCATCTCCATATATCAAACACAAATCTCTATAATGTGGGATAGTTTTTATTCTGTATGCACGTGCATCTGGATGCATCTGCAATAAAAACTCATTAGACCAACCCGGATACATCAAAATCTAGAAGTTATGAGGCGTTTGGTTCATGGAATGGAATAGAATAACTATTCCATGGCATATGAAATAGCTATTCTTTACATATTATAAAGAATAACTATTCCATAAAATTGAAAAATTACAATCTTAGGGGATGAATTAAATAAAAAAATATCAATTTTATATGGAATAATATTTTAATTTGTAATTAATTACTCCCTAGGAATAGCGATTCCATTCTATTCCACGAACCAAACGGTGAAGCCTTATTCACCTTAATATATTCATCCCAAACATTATTATCAGCGGTAACCATTTGTCGATTTTCATCCCAGCTGAAACCGTTCTGATCAAGGAGCTTCTTTACAGCCTTGTATAAATTCCTCAGAGTTTTATGGCGATTCTTGAGCACATCTTTTTCATAATGAAATTTGAACTTTGAATTGAACGATAAGGTCATATTCTTCCAAGCTCTTTTGCTAAATAAATGATCATCAAACTTATTCCCTTTACTAACTTGTTCTAACAAAAGACCGATAAAATATCTGTCCATTTCAGGTGTCCAAATAGTCCTCAAACGATCATTTCCATTTCTTGCTCTGATGCCCATTGCTGTTTTTCACTAATTTAATAATGCATGTGTCACTGGAAATACAAATTTGCGCACTTAGAATATCAAAAACACTTCCTTTAAAGCCATAACATATAGCATCCGTTGTAAAATAAAAATAAAAATAAAAAGTTTCCATCCTTTTCAACAGTTTAGTGTTTTTTGAAGCGAACAAAAACGACCCAGATCGTAATTTCAAGTGAACTACAAATTTTGGTAATATAGACACACACACACACACACAC
This sequence comes from Bocquillonia castaneifolia, assembly GCA_948193215.1. NCBI lineage: Eukaryota > Viridiplantae > Streptophyta > Magnoliopsida > Malpighiales > Euphorbiaceae > Bocquillonia > Bocquillonia castaneifolia. The sequence continues at coordinate 2,330 of CANYLF010923033.1, read as the reverse complement.
ACACACATATATATATATATGAAAGAGCAATTTAAAAGAATTGCAAAATCGAAATGCCATGAATATCCATATCAAATAAAGAATAATATGCTTGACATGTACGCAGATAGAAAGATAAAGGTAGAACCGGAAAAGGATTAAAAAACGTACCTTGGAATCGATTGGGAAGACCTGGAATGGGACAGGTCACTGTTACAGTTGGGTTTCTGGTTCCTGCTAGTTTAGGGATAAGGATTTCCTGGATAAGGTTCAAATCGCGTTATTGTTGGGAAACAGCGATAACCTTGATCCGATTATTACCCTCATAGTAAGGGCAGCGATGTCTGTCACGGATTTTGTATGACAGTCCAATAAGATGCATTCCTTTTATTTATTTTCAGTTTTTCTTCTCTTTTTTTTCTACTGTTTCAGTCCATCCAACTCCTTTTTTCTACAACCTCATCCCAATTTGATAGAAAAAATAAATATTTTATTAGAATTTAAAAATAATTAAATTTAATTAATTTAGTATACCTTCCTAAAAAATAATTATACTCTTCTTTGAAATATGCATGTTTATTTTTCTAAGAGTCATTATCTTGAAAATACTTATTATTGCATCACTCACTAAATGCACATGTAAATAAATATAAGGATATTTTTATAATTTTATTTTATAATAACATTTGGATACTCTTTCTAATTTTGCTAGATAAAAAATACTCACTTTATAAATCAAATTAGGACTAATAAATTTTTAATTTTATATATGATTATGATGCAAGTTTATTTGTCAGATTTATTCTCTTGTCGTATTTCTTTTTGTTGAAAACATTTTCAAATTGATTATAATATATTTATCACAAGATTATATCTATAACAATAATGTATAATTTTTTTTGACATTACTGTGAGGGAAAGAAAATTTGTTGAAAGAAGAAAGATGAAATCTTATACTAGCCAGTTAAATATCAAATTGCTTGAATTTTCTCCTTTCACATTTCATCATAGGGTTCGGTTTAAGGATATTGGATAAAAAAATATATAAAAACTATAAATTTCTATAAAATTCATTATCTGGTAATAAAGATTGAAAAGAAATCTATAAATTTTATAAAACTTGTGATTTTTTAAAGCCCTTAAAATAAGAGATCATAAAAACCCATATAAAAATAGTTTTCACAAAAACATTCATTTTATCTTTCTATGTGTGCAAGGTGGCAAATATGAACCAACAGTCCAATACCAATTCTAATATCCATGTTTCAATTTTATTTTTTTCCTCATGAGCATGACATGACATTTTTAATAAAAAAATTATGAAAAGTTCGTTGGTAGAATGCATAAGAGGAGTAAATAAATGATAGAATGAGAAAAGTGTTGTAGGACATTTATTAAGAGTTAAATATTCTAATATATATTTTGAGCATGAGGTGTATTTAAAATTACAATAAATATTAATGTCCCAAATTGGGACATCCCAACGAGAGTATTTGTGTAAATTACAAATAAAAATGTTTATGTATCCCAAAATGATGATCATTAATTGTATTGAAAAACTCAAAAATTTTAAATTGAAGATAAAAATGCCCTTATTGGGATGTCCCAAGCTGGGATGTTAATCATTATCATTAAAATTAAGTAGGGTATGATAATTTATATGAGTATAATTTATTGTTAATGGGAGTTTTAAAAAGCCTACTAATAGATACAAACCAAATAATAAAAGAAATGATAAGGAAGGAAGAAAGAAAAAAAAAAGGAAAAGAGAGTTACGGAAAAGAGAAATAAAGGAAATGAAGGAGAAGAAGAGAGGAGGAAAAGAAGGAGAAGAGGGCTGATATCTCTTCATTGTAGGGGGATTAGAAGTGTTTAAGAAGAGGATTAACATTATCAAACTAACTAGAACTCAATTTGGTAAGTTATTTCAATTTTTTTTGATTATTTTGAGTTAGTGTTTATGTAGAAAATTAGAGAAAACTTAATTTTGAGGTTGTAATCATGTAATTGGAACACGATTAAATATGGATTAGGTGTAATTTTATAGAAATCATACGATTTGGGGTTTGATTTTCATGATTCCTTAGAATTTCATAATGCTGATTTATGACCTTTGAATATTACCCTTGGTATTTTGAGCATATATTGAGTTATTTCAATTTTTCTTGATTATCTTGAGTTAGTGTTTATGTAGAAAATTGGAGAAAACTTAATTTTGAGGTTGTAATCATGTAATTGGAACATGATTAAATATGGATTAGGTGTAATTTTATAGAAATCATACGATTTGGGGTTTGATTTTCATGATTCCTTAGAATTTCATAATGCTGATTTATGACCTTTGAATATTA
>CANYLF010923028.1:0-13373 GCA_948193215.1 Bocquillonia castaneifolia | reverse complement strand
TGCTCTAGGGTTTTTAATTTTGTTTCAATTTTGTTTTAAAAATATCCTAATTATTTGCCGTTATGGTTTTAAACGGTTAAATGGGAAAAACGTTATCTAGGTCAACTGGATGAGAAATATGTCATGGAAAACTTGAATTTTAAGTTAAATGTCCAAAATTGAAGTTTAATGGCTTATATGTCCTTTGGAATAAACACTAATAGCATTTTTGCACCATTGTCCTTTGAAAAATGCATTATGCATTTTTATGATTATATCAACTTAATTTATGTTAATGACTTGGTCGCTTATGCTAGTAGGTTAGTGGTTATATTTGTATGTTCATAAAACATATTAGACTTGTTAATATGTATTAATGATATTATCTCTATAATAATTCTAATTCTAGTACATTTAATTTTGATAATTTTAATTATTAATTTATTTTTGTGTTGTAAGTTATATGATTTTTTTATGTTATTGAATAAATATCAATACTTATTTTCATTATTCTTTATAAAATTATTCTAAGGACAATTTAAGAATAAGGAAAAATAATATTTAATTCTAGATTTATTTCAAACACAAAAACATGAAATTCATTTGAATTATATATTTTAAGTTCATTCATTTTAAACACAAGAATTCATTTGAATTCCACATGCAAATAAATTCCAATTGCAATTCATGAATTTCATATGTAAAATAGAATTGTTCCAAAGAAGCACTAAGATATAAGGATCTATGGTAGTCAGTACTTTCTATTAAGAATTTAGTTTGTATATCTTTTGAATTTTGTTCAATAGAACCTTGAAGGCCAAAAAAGAAACTTTGTTTTTGGGTTAGAAATCAATTAATTCCATAAGTGGATATAGTTACTCATTCTGTTTTAAAAAGATGTGCAATTTTTCAAATTTCTTATCTTAAATTATGAACATTAATTTATTGCATCGAATGTATAAATATCATATATGCTCTTATTAATTGTAGTATTGACTTTAATTTTAATATTAACTTCAAGGAGTTGACTTAGTAAATGAGGATGTATGTGACATTTTATTTGTAAACTAACTAAACTAATTTTCTTAATTCCTGTGCTTTTCATTCTTTTTTAGACGGTGGAAGTATGGTTATTAGTGTTTCATGTTGTAGTACAAGACCTTCTTGGCTGGACCAATCATCGGAGAGAGCTACCATTGTTGCTGTCTACCATCATATTATTTGATTTTGCTGAGGGCTTTAGAACGAATGTTGCATAGATATTGTCAAGTAGGGTAAAAGAATAGAAGGGTAATTTTGAAAATTTATTTGAAAAGTACTATAGCTGAACTTGGTCCAACATAATGTATTTATATATATGTTCCTAGCTAGCATTTACACTATCAATCTAAAAGGAACGTATTTGAGGGGTGTTTGATAACTTAACTTATCACTTAAATTAAATTTCCAGCATTTATTTTTTAAGTCAAATTTGATAATTCTACTTAATATCAATTTAACTTAATCATTTAAATCAAAAATAGAAAAAAAAGGGTCAAACTGGTACACCAACTTGTAACATGGGACCCAATAAAAAAGAGTTAGGCAAAAACATCAATTTAATCCCAAAACTTGTTAATTTATGACCAAATAGATCTAAAATGTCAATTATTATTTTTTAAAAAATTCATAAAAAATTCATTTTAATAAATTTTGATCTAATTTTTTTATATGTTAGTTTTAAAAAAAATAATTTATACTATAAAAATTTTTAAAAAATTTTGACCTATAAATGATTTCTTTTGATTTTTACCAAAAAAAAATTTAAGAAATCATAAAATATAAAAAAAATAGACAAAAATAGTACTTTTTTTTTTGTATAAAATTCTTACATTATATGTTAAATATATTAGAATAGTCATAGGGTTAATTTGAGTTTACTTAATTTTCGAATTTATCGAATAGTTAGTCAATAGTACTATAATTTTTAATTAATGTTTTTGTTAATAAATTATGTAACGCCTCAAATTTATAATCCATTTATACGTACATGCTTAGTATATACTTATTAAAAATATTAACTTTATCATAAAATAAACTTTAATATATAAATATTATAATCAAATTTAATCTATTACTACTCTTTGATAAAAAAATTTATCAATAAGATCATAATAACAAAAACACCTTTCCCTAAGATCGCCGGAGTCTAGCCACATGGAGCTCTACCAAATCTAATTTTCCCCTCCTTTTTGATTTTCTTGCAATACTGGATTATTGAGGAAAATAGTGAGCTTGATGCTCAGTGAGAAAAATAAGCATAAATATAACTATAATTAACTCAAATATTTGAAGTCTTTTCAAAGACTTCTATGTTTACTAGCATAATATGCCAGTTTATATTAATTTATCAGATCGTATAAATACACCCAGCACAGCATATAAATTTGCAACGTATAACAAATTTAGAACATAATTCATAATTCACACAATTTAATTCACCGATAATATCAAATTCAACCAATTCTAAGTTTATCAATCAAATAAACAAATTCTATTTCACAAACACATTTCCATCATTTCACAATTCCAATCAATTCACTACTCTTCCAATCTCAATCAATCAAAATCTCAATTTAATCAATTTCACACCACAATAACAATTCAACTATATACACATGAAACATCAAAATTCACAAACTCAATCACAAAATTGGGCGGATGACTCATCCTCACCAAATCATTTTTTTCATTGTTTCACATATATAAATAGGTGGCCACCAACGAGACTATCCCATCGGCTCAATCTCACCATCCCTCGATAGGCAGTTATCCCACCGGCTCAGCTTTCCCGAAACACACAACCCCTTTTTCCTCGAGTCAACCATGCCCATTTCAAACACAATCACAATCAATTCACAATGTCTCAATCCAGCTTACAAATTCACAAGTCAACTAATTCCACATCACAGCACATCATAATCAATTTTTATAATTGGTTAAATCATCTAAAAGAAAGGTTAAAGGAGAGGTAACCCAATCACATCTTTTTCAATTTCTCATCTTTTCATTTGAACAACCTCTTGTTGTCCAATCATAAATTATTCATTTTCCATCATCTTTTGGGTTACCAATTTTTAACTAATTATTTAGACAATCAACTCATTAATAATCTCATAAATCAATCAATCTCAACTCATTCGAATATCATTCTTCCATACCTCATCTTCTAGTTATAAAATTATTTCTACTCAATATACATAAATTTAATTAATTAATTAATTACCTGATTAATATACCATAATAATTAAATCCACCTATTTATATATATGTCATACAACAAATACATACCAACATTTAGCATGCAAGACTCAATAATCCAGGGGTACAACTGGGATACCCTCACAAACACAAAAATACTTATTTCCTCACCTGACTAGCGATTATAATCCATTTGCTCCAATCTTGATGCTCTTTATCCAAAACCTATATGAATTAATGTTCAACATAATTTTCACTAATTTTTGGAACACAATTATTATTCAAATTATTTATTTAAAATCCCCGCTAAAATTATATAAAAAGACTTTTTGAGATTACTGGCATCTAATTTTTAGATTTCAATTGCACTATTAAAATCAGCACAAAAAATCGAGTCCGGCATATTTTATCGATGAATAGTACCCCCATGAATAGTAACCCACAAATAGTAATGTATGTATGAACAGTGCCGTATGTATGAACAGTTCTGTGGGATCCACCTATACAAACGGTGTCAGAATTAAATTTTGAAAACACCAACGGACTCCTATCAAGCTCTAGATTACAGATATATAATCAGTTTTATAAAATAATAAACAAATTTTACAGAAATTGACAAATTCTGTTTAGAATTTCTTACCTCAGATCTGTAAATTCCACCCGGTAAAACCCAGTAATATAAAACTTAAAATGAAGGTAGAGAGACCAAGAATCCGTAGAAACTTGAATCATTTGATTCTAACTCCATATGTGAAAGTTATGAGAGTTAGAAATTTGAGAGAGTTTTATATATAAATATAATATATATAAGTTGTAGAGGGAACTTCCTTCCTCTTTCGTTCTTTTCTTTTCTTTTTTTTAAATAATAATAATAATAATAATAATAATAATAATAATAATAATAATAATAATAATAGTCGATGATGATGTTATTGATGATGATGTTTATGGTTAATTACTATATTAATCTTTAGATATTTTATAAATTACATCTTTATCTTTATAATAATAATAATAAGTTTTTTTTACCAATGCAACTAGATTAAATTATAAAAAATTATTTTGAATAATATTTATAAATCCTCCAATATATATATATATATATATATATATATATATATATTTATTTATTTATTATTTTTTTTTATTTTTTTTACAGGTGTTACAGTATATCTGCAACATGATGATGATGATGATGGAACCAAAAAAAAAATATTATTTAACAGAAGTTATTAATTTATCAATAAATAAATAATTAATTAATTCATTGATAAATGTTCTTTTAATATCTTAAAATTGTAAGTTACTTTTACAATGAGAAAATTACCGTGCCCGTATATATTGTCTATAAGTTAGTTGTCATTATTAGTTTTTTTTGTTGAAATTTGTAAAATATTTATTAATGAATTAAGGATATTGTAGAATGATTTGGGTGTTTATTATTTAAAAATTAATTTTTTAAAATATTGTATTCTTCAAAATAGGCTAGACGTATTTTTTTTGATTTAGGAATTTTTTATATTTTATAGATAATTTTTCTATCAAAATTTATATTTGAATCATTAAATAATAAATTAAAAATAATAATAATAAATTTTTAATTCAATAATCGTAAAATAATCATATAAATATATTTACCGATTGTATTTATAACAACAATAACACTACCTGTTGTTAACGAATGCTTTAAATTATAAATTATATACATTTTGTCGATATTGTATAATCTCTAAAATTAATAAAAATATATATTTTTATTATAAAAAATGATTTATCTTAAATTTAATATGTAATCTAAAAAATTTCAAAAATAAAATTAAATTTATTTTATTTATGTAAATGAAATAAATAAATTTAGATGCATATTTTTTGAAAGAAAAATCTTTTAAAAATAAAATTTATCCAATGAAAGTTGGTACAGATGACAAAGTCTTTTTGATTTTAGGGGGATGTCTTAAGTTGAAACCTCACTTTCATTAGACATGGCAATTTTTGACACGACATGATTAAATGACATGACACAACACGAAGTTAAGCGGGTTTGGGTTTGATATAAATGGGTTTGGGTCATAAACGGATCAACCCGTTTAGAACACATTTATTTTCGGGTCTAAACAGGTAAAACACGCTTAACCCGTTTAGACACGATTAAACACGTTTAATTAAATGGGTTATTGTGTTAACCCATTTAACACGACCTATATAAACCTGTTAAGATCCATTTAAATTATTTGTATACCTTTTATTTTTGAATTCTATTAAATTCTCAACTTTATATGTTTTTTTTTGCTATTATGTTGAGTTGATCTATCTTCTATTATTACATATTATTTTTTAAATAATTAATTGGGTTTAAATGGGTTCTGTTAAATAGGTTGACTCACAACATATTTAATTAAATAGGTTCAAACGTGTCAGGCTAACGGGTTGATCCAATAACACGTTTAATTAATCGTATTTATACGTGTTATGTCGTGTAACCCGTGTAACAAATGGATTGTGTTTGGTTTTTGCATATCAAACATGATTATTAATCGTGTCATGTCTGGGTTTAGTCTAATCGGATTCGTGTCATAAGTGTGTCGACCCGTTTATGACCCGCGAACCCGAATTGCCATGTCTAACTTTCATTGGGAGAGGGCAAGGAAAATAACCACAACTAGGGATGGCAAAAACCTCCAAACCCCGATAGGGCCCCAATTACTGACCCTAAATTGATCAAGGATTACTAGTTTAATCTGGGATGGGGAATCCCCAACTTATAAAAGGTGGGGATGCATGGGACATGAATGGTAAATCCTTGAATCCACAACCCCAATTCAAAAATAAATAAATAACTATATATATGTGTGTACTTAAATAAAAAAAAGTTCTAAATTAATAGTTATAATTAAATAGTTTGAATTTATTTTATAACTTTTTTATAAAATATTTGTTTCCTTATTTTATAAATTTATTATATTCTATATTTTAAAATTTTATTCTATATTTTATAAATTTTTTTATTTCTTATATTATAATATATATTAACTTTTTTTGAGTTGATGTATTTTTTCATAAATTTACATTGTTTTGATATTTTTAATAATTTTAAAGTAAAATATTAAATAAATAAATAAATAAAATATTTAATACATAATAATAATAATTTAATAAGGGAGTAAATTCTCAACCCCCAGTATCCAATGGGATGGGAATAGTAGAAGAATTTCAATCCCCTCTAACGATGGGATGTGGATGACGTCTCTGAAGACCACCGGTCCGTTGTCATCCCTGACCAACGTCGATTTTCTTACAGAATGGATTAGTTCGGGTCAAAAGGGCTGAGATACTAATGTATGTAATACCTATATAAAATACACTCTAATAATATATGATTATATATTTTTTATTATGTTTGGTGAATTATTAATATATATTTTCATTAGGCCTTCATGGATTTTTTAAAAATTAATTTCTTATGCATTTAACAAGATTATTAATTTAGCACTTTAGCTCGAGTTGGATTGAGAGAAATTATTATTTAATTAAGGTTATTAATTTATCGAATATTTATTAATCGAGATTTTACTATATACATATCTATATAATTAAAAAATTATTAATTAATTAATTATTTTAATTCTTATTAATATATAGAAGAGAACAACTAGTAATTTTTTATTCTACTAAAATACTGCAATGGTTTTTTTATTCTACAACTGAAAAGTTTTTTTTTTTTGATAAGTACAACTAAAAGGTAAAACAAAATTTGTGATATTACATTTTAAATCTGTTAAAATTTTGAAAGGAATTACGTTTTAGAAGCATTATTATTTTTAACAAATAATTCTAATACAAAGCCACTGATATGATACTTTTTTTAAAACCTGAGCTGAACTTTTTACCTTTTTCTATTTAAATAATAATAGTAATGAAAAAACACTGACATTTCATTGTCAATTTGGGCGGGCATTAAAAATATTATCACTCCATATTTTTCTTTCAATGAGGCGGGATAATTAAAATGTGGTAGTGGGGATCATGTATTGTAAGGAGAGATGGATAATAAACTGCCAAAATTCAAATCACATGTAACTAGATAATTTAGAAAATTCCTAAATTAGTTTTTAATGTCCTTTTGCAATGCAGAGATGGAGCACCAGGAAACAGATGCAAAGATAGGAAACAGGAAAAATGGCGATGGTTTTCAAAGACTTAGATTTGCTGATTTATAGGTATCAAATTTATTGATATGATTCTCAGGTGATTCTTTGGTTAAGCATGTACCAAATTTGTAGTGTCATTTGTGAAGTAAGCAAATAATAACACATATATATCTTCCTATTAACTGGCAAAGGGCATTGCTTTGTTCCATTGTTCTCTTGATAATTTTAATTTAAATTTAGAGTGGTTTAGAAATCGATAAGTCATATATAATAGTACTGCTCTATTTTTTTAAAAATGTTTACGGCTAAATTCATGTTAAGAAATCCCTGGTAAGGGGGCTGCTCCTTCTTTTTGTTCCATACATCAAAATTTGGCTTCCCCTTTTGCTTCCCATCCAATTCCACCGATGTGTTTCATCCAGCCCTGTAAAGATGAAAAATTAAGTTGACAAGAGCAGTGATTTATTGTGCCTTTTGCCTTTATTTTCAAGCAACAAAACGAGACTTACCATTTATTATTTTCCTTACATCGACTTATTCTTAAACATGTATAAATTATTTGGTTTTGTCTTTGTTAGATTGATTGAACAATTGACTAAAGCCTTCAATTTATGAAAATAAGCTTTTTGATTTTTTGTGTGCTTTTTTATATTGATTTGTTCTCTTATTTTGGTGAAATCAAGGAGGATTAAAAAGAAATCAAAGGATGAAACGTTCAACTATTATCTTGCAGTTTTGCTGAGAGGATTCTACAGGTCGTAAAGTTTCCCAAATCTAGAAGTTCTATAAGTAATTTCCATCTTGTGAATTGAAAGGAAGTCAACTAGAAGCACTTCATGGAGAAAGAAGAGTCATATGAATAGCATTAAAAGGACTTGAGAAGTAAAATTCTTTAACACTAGGATGGTTGCAAGCTTTGAAATCAGCTGGTTATAATTTATTATGACTAAAAATACCCATGTGCATTATTAATATTCGTTTATTTTATTGATCTTTTTGCTTGTAACAATGTAATTGAATTTTATAATTTTTCGAAATTATAAAATTTTCTTTTCATTTATGTTTATTGATTTCTTTTTTAAATATGATCCAAAAATTATTATAAATATATTAAAACTAAAAAATGAATAAAAGTTTTTAATTAAAAAGCTAATATTAGTATTGAACTCATAATTACAAATTAATAAGTCTTTTGATTATGACTATTTGAAATGTAAAATCAAAATTGTAGTTACTATAATTGGAAATATTTGCAATGTACAAATAACCATAATTAATATGTATTTACTACAAATTCAATCACTATTTGTGATGGAAAATAAATAGTTGATAATAAATTTGGTCACTTATACTCTTTATTAGTGATGTCATTTTGATTTATTTACAACAACAAAAAAGTCGTCACAAGTAGTGTATTTCTCAAAAAAAGTATTTGTGATGGAGGTATTTGCAAAGACAATCGATAACTTAAAGTCCGTCACTAAAAATATTAGCGACGAAAACTAAGCTTTTGCGATGATGTTTTACCCTCGAAAATAAACATTTTTCTTGTAGTGTATACTTGGGATAACAACAATTATCAAAAACTTAAAAGTTAATAGTTTAATTATTTAAATAAAAAAGTTATATGTAGTGAATTAATAAGTTATTTAATTTATTACTTTAATTGCCAGCATTCCTCACACATTTGATGCGTTGTAGTTGGCTAGGAATGGATTTATCAAATGCATCCATGCTAAGCATTCCAGTTGTAATAGGTGAGTCCAATCTAGTGGATTAATCCTGTAATCACAATTAAGATTTAGACAATAAGATTGTTCTCTCAATTCTACTCGATATTTAAGTTAGAAATGAACCAGCCGATTAATATACATATATATCTAATCAATTAATCCAAATAAGATCGGAATCTTTTATTTTATGCCTCTAGTATGCATAAGGTATGTGAAATGTTTGATTTGTATGACGACTGTGTGTAATATCAATACTCGTTTTACAACTATCACCCATTATGTACTGACTCGCATATATTGTGAATATTGCACCATCTTTAGTCTGTCAGCGGTAGGCTAAGCCATCAATTACTTATATAACCTAATGCTATATACAATAAGGAAGAATAAATGACTCCAATAATTAATAAAAATGGCATCTTGATTGGTGAGACCCAACATTTAACTGAATTATCTTAGGCTATAAAGAAAAAGGTGATAGGCAATGATGGTCTCTTAATTCTTATAAGGAGGAACATGGGAAAGAAAATAAAGGTGGGATTTAATTGTTCTAGATGGAAAAGGTAAGATGATGAAAATGGGTAGTGTGACCCAACCCCCCCACCCACATAAGCTTGTGGGAAATTTTATGTCAAATGAAAACAGTTTCTGCCACTATAGTGAGTGATTTTGTGACCAATGTGCTATCAACCTCAACAAAAAGCACATCTATCTACTCCTTAAGGTGTGAATAGGGGTGTGCAAAACCTGAATCCCATCCTAAAATTGAATCCAATATAATCAAACTGTTATGTGATTGACGGTTCAATTTTTGATTTAAATTTTAAGTTTGAAACCAAATAGAAATAGTAAAAAAAATTAATTTTTAGTATTACGTACTTATTAATCCTTTTATTAACTATATATATATAAGCATTAATAAATATTTATAAAATAATTAAAAATAAAATTGATGAATTCAAACTAAAATTAATCAAATCATGTGGATTGACTTGATTTTGATTCACCAACTGATTCAATTCAGTTAGTTTTAGTTTTTACATGTTGGTTCGAATCAAAATGACTGATGCACATGCCTAGATGTGAAATATCATGTTATTGTTGTAATTATTGTATCAATCAATAATAAAAGTTATTTAAACACTAAGGATTGGAAGAAAAGTCTAATTGAGTTTTCCTTAAATCGGTATGCAGATTTGGATTCTATAACTCTTACTATTCTCCTTATTTTAGATAGTCAACGGGTAGGTCTCTTTTGTAATTGTTACGATGGAATTTAACCTGCAAATCAAATTCCATTATTTCCTTTCCTCATTGTAAAGAACTAAAGAAGCATAAGGCATTCTCATCGCAATAAGAATATTTCTGCCAGTGCCACGAAAGGGATCGAGATATAATGCAAGCAGCAACTTGTTAAGTCATCAAAGGAGTACTAAAATAAGCCAACAGAAGATCCTATTACAGTAAAGGGATAGCAAAAATATTTTTTATATTATTTAATATCAAAGTACCCATCCTGAATTTTTTTTTATATGAGAAATGGTTTGATATTTTTCTGAACCATTTGTTACATACATAAATATAAACTTTAAAAGCATTCATCATCCCATTATGAGTGTAATAGAGGTTAAAAATTAAAAGGTTTAAATTTGAGATTGTTTAGTTCTTCTATGGAAAGGGAGAATTTTAAAGGGTTAATAGTTAACCCAAAAATAGGAGTTAAATCTCACCTTCTTATAAGGAGCGGGAGGGGGTTCTATATTGTTGTCATTTCATAATTTTACTCTTCTCTTTTAACTTCAAACCAAACACATTAAATTATTATCTTCTCACTGAATTTTATCCTTTTAATATTTATCCCTTAGATGTTAACCTCTTAATTTTTAACCTCCATTTTGTTAACCTGACAAAACTTGCCTTTGAATGAATAAGCATTATACACGAATTCTTAACTAATATATACACAATTATGAAATGAATTGGTAATCATTTTTCTTTGCATATAAAATAAATTAGAATTTAGAAGCGAATTCGTAAAGAAAAAAAAAGAAGATTTTTCTTTTATGATACGAAGAAGATATTATGTCTAAAGGTGAATTAAAAAAATGAATGACTTTTTTTTAAACTTTTTTGGGCTTAATGGTAAAAAAATCATAAACTATCACGTGTTTTACAATTTAATCACGAGTTTTAAATTTTTACAATGTCATGTATGAACTTTTAAATTTTTGCAATTCAATTCACTGATCAAAATTTTATCGAAGGACAGCTAACGTGGCAACCGGATTCCGACTAACTCGTCCACCTATACGCCACGTCAAAACACAACATTTTGATCCTTTGCAAAAAAAAATCACAAACTTTAGTTATTTTTACAATTCTATCATGAAATTTCAATTTTTAGCAAATTAGTATATATTAATTTTGATATTTTAAATTCAATAATCTATTTGGTCTAGAAATTTTTTTAAGAAGTAATTAAATAATTTTTCATATAAAATTGTTTTGAATCATGATAATTTTAAACACTTTATAAGTTTTAATATTTGATAAATTCACACTTTTATTCTTAATTTTTTTGATAGGATCTTAATTTTTATTTTGAATCTTATATTAACCCATTAGTATATTTAATTTTTAAAAGTTTTAAAAATATTTTATACAATAATTTTTATTATGGTATTTAAATTTTTAAATACTAAAACTCATGATTTTTTAACATAAATACTTTTAAATTGAATAACTTTATTTTAATTTTTAATATAAATTTTAAACTGGTATTTTATTTTACTTATGGATAATTAATATATAATTTAAAAAATTTTAAATTATTTTAAATTACTATATTTAAAAAGTATCTTAATTTATAATAAGGTATAATTTCAACAAATAATATATTTCATTAAATATTCATATAATTTATTTAAAATTTATTAATTCATATAAAAAATATTTATTTAATTTTTAGTCATACTTTTAGAGTATTTTATTGATTAGATTATTTAATTTAAAAAAAACTCACTTGTACTAATTTACTAAGAATTAAAAGTGCATGATAGATATGCAAAAGTTATTAAAGTTTGTGATTTTTTTTTGCAAATGGTTAAAACGGTGCGTGTTGATGTGGCGCATACATGGACAAGTTTGTCAAAATCTGATTATCACGTCAGCTATTCTTGAACTGATTTTTGACCGGTGAATGGAATTGTAAAAATTAAAAAGCTCATGTATGACATTGCAAAAATTAAAAACTCGTGATTAAATTATAAAAAACACGATAGTTTGTAATTTTTTTTACCATTAAGCCTTTTTTTTTTTGAAGATACTGATTTTTTTTTTAATTGAAGCCAAGCAATTCTAATATGAGATTCTTGTATTGATTTACATTTTTGACCAATGAAGGTCATATGAATGACAAAATATCTTTTAATCAAAGCAAGAGGTTTCGAATTTAAAACTCTCTTTCATTGAGAGGATACCTAAAAAGTCAGGCAACGACTCTCTCTCGCAATGGATTAATTTAAATCTAAAAACCTCTGATACCATTGTTAAGTAACTACTTATAAAAAGGATGTTTCGGGCAGTGAAAAAAAAAGGAGAAAAGAGATTGGATTAGTTGCCCTTTTTTTTTTTTTTCTGTCTTTCATTATTGATTTATTTTCCAATTGAATTGCACATGTGTATCTGACTATGGGTCATATATGCAATCAGGCCTAGTGATCCGGCTGAAGAAATCATGACCCACTCATGTACAATTCTTAAATCAGTAGTCACTTCTAAATGAAAGGATGATTAGAGTTCCAAGTTTACCAAATCAATTAATTGTTAAATGTTAATATGATGGGAGGTTGACAAAATAGTGACAAGGATATATGTGGCATCCATCCTTTCAAGAGATAAGGTATATATAACAATACAAAACAAACAAAGCATTATATTCGTCAGTCTTTATTATTTCATGAAGGGAAAACTTTTTCATCGCCTCTTTAATGATCAGCGGTTCTATAATAAAACTCCTAAGCATTGTTATTTGTAATCTCAAATAAAGTTCATAGAATAGCATAGAATAACGATTTATACACAAAAGAAATGACTATTCTTTGTATATAGTAAGAATTAGTTATTTTATAAAATTTAGAGAATTGTAATTTTATAAAATTAATCAAAAACAAAATTGAATCCTTAGAAAGAGCTACTGTATTTAATTGTATAACCAAACATAGTATTTATAATTTCAAAAAGCTTTCCATTATTTTATAAATTGTAACGTGAT
>CANYLF010922975.1:0-17416 GCA_948193215.1 Bocquillonia castaneifolia | reverse complement strand
TTATCACAATAACCAATCACATTCATTTTCACACAATTCAATGCCTTTCTCAACATTTTCATCACAAATTCTCATTTTATTCCTCTTTTTTCTCAAATCATTTCCATCTCAATTGCTCATCAATCATCAATTTTTCATTCTTAAATCACATCAACCACCTTATCACTTTAATATCTCTATTTAGCATAAATCAATCATAACAATCATTCCAAAAATCCCAATCAATCATTTATTCACACAATTATCACAAATCACATTCATTTCACAGATAATTTCACTACCATTCAATCAATTCACATTCTTTCAATTATAGCAACAATTCCATTCAACCAAACATTAATTATTACTATAGAATTTAATCAAATCAACTAAAACACATAAGTTAATTCATTAATTCTAGTTATATAAATTAAATTGGAGGCTAACATAATTAATTTATAATAATTATAAATGCTAGAAATAAGTATACATAAATTTTATTGGAGTTTTGAAGTGTAATTTTATTATTTAATAAAATTAAAAGGGAGGAATTAATTGCAAAGGATAAAAGTGTGGTTATACTTATAATGAAAAGAATTTCTAGGCCTAATTGAAAGCAAATTAACTTCTAAAAATAACATAAACAGTACCTAGATTCTCTCCATATAGGTATTGTTCACCCTCGTCAGATTTTCAACCATCACCGCCATTTCCGGGCACCATTGACTGCAATCCAGTAACCAAATTAAAGCCCACATCATCACTATCATTTTCATACCTAATGCCCCAATTTTGATAGCTGGTGGAGTATGAACAAAGCTTGGGAAGGAAAAGGAAGGGCGCTCATCATGGAACTAGTAGTTCTAACCATCGTCGACGGCCATTGAGGCTGGAATTGAACTCCTCGACACCAAGAGGAGCTGATCCAACTAATTCTCGATGAAAACGATCATCAGAGGTCATTGAACGAAAAGTGGCAGGCCCTCAACTTTCTAGCCACGATCTGTGGATTTGGTGGTGATGACCGAGTTTTAATCTATATGATTCAGTGATTTCTATTTCAATTCATTGCAAATTTGAGTGGTTTTAGCATTTAATTTGTTATTTATTTTTAACTTACAAGATTAAGGGGATTTTGAGTAATTTAAAGCATAAATAATACATTTGCAATGTTTTTGCATCATACAAGTGTCAATCTAATTAATTTCTTTATGGTTCTTATGTTTTCAAAGGTGATGTATACTTGTTTTGGTGTGAAATTATTGTAGATATGGAGCTTTGAGGGTTTAGAAGCTAAAGGCAACACTTGAGGTTTAGAGCTTAAGGGAGCTAGTTTGTGATTTCGTGAATCGGCAAACTTTAGGAGCTCAGAGCATTTAATGTGGAAAGGGTTTTGAATTTAAAATCTCTATATTATAGTGTATTGAGTTTACTTTCATTTTCAAATATAATCAGGTTAATTGGTTCTAGAACGAAGGAGATGCAAGCGAAACTCAGGGAAGTTCTCTGAAAGCTGTCTCAAATGTAGCACTGAAGTGTTAAAAGCATATTGGGTATGAAAACAATGGCATTAGAAAATGGACAAACCATGGAAATTAAAGTATCCATCTTGAACTTCATTTTAGCCTCATGAATTTCTTAATTTGGAGTTCGGATGGCCGAGATATGCCTCTTATAAGTTAGGTAATCAGTCGAACTAGATGGTCGGACCAAGGCCAAACCAAGCTTGGTTAGGCTGGAACTCTCCCCATTATGCATGAAAGAAGGTAGAAAGATTTCTTCAAGCCAGACCAAGGGCCAAACTGGCTGGCCGGATCAGTCTGGCAACGTTCACATGCAGATTTGAGCTGATTTTTGTGGTTTGCTGATTTTTTTGGGTTTTTTATGGTATTTTTGAAGGAACACTGTATATACAACTCTCATAACCCCTGGCCACAACTTCGGCTTGTTTTATTTCACTTAGAAAACATTAAAATCCTTATAAAACACCTTTGTTCAAGGATTCAAGATTGGTTTACAAGAACTTGGATGGATTGAAGCTTTATTTCATCTTTTCAAGACTAAGTTTTCTTTTCCTTGATTCTATTTATCCTTAATTGTGTTTATGTTTACTTTTATTGTTTGTTTATTAGTTTTTATTATGTTTATGAACTAAATTCCCTACTAGAGAGATGGATGTAATCTAATAAGGGGTAATTTGATTATCAATGGTTTGATTAACTATTTCAATGTAGTTTTTCTTATTTTATTCATTTAATTTGATTTCTAAGAACTTAATGACATATTTCTTGATTGATCACCAAAATGTATATTCATGGGATTTATAATTGAATCCATGGGTTGTTATAAATTGGATTTGGAAATTGAGCTTGTTTAGATTTTAATATGAACATAGCAATTAACCTAAACTTGATTTAAAGATTTGCTTAATGGGTTCACTTAATTCTCAGAATTACATCAACAGATTAGCAATTTAGTTTAATTGAATACATTTTTCTACCTCGATAGAGGATTAAAATACTTTCAAAAAGTCTTGCTTAAATGAATTTGATTGATAATTGAATTACCTCTCTAGATGAAATCCTGAACTCTGGTGCGTATTTTATTATGTTTGTTAGTTGATTTATAATTATTTTTAATTGTTACTTTAATTATTTGCATTTATTTTCTTCTCTATTTTTTTTTTCAAAATCAAATCATGGTTATTCATTTTTATTTAATTATTTTACTTGTTTGAACTTAATTGAAAAGTAGTTTTAAATGATTGTCCCTGTGGATTTGACCTCGTGCTCTGAGTTTATTACTATAATAATCCATACACTTGTGGTCATTGTCAGGTGGCTTCTGGTGGCACGTTAGGAGTTATAGAGGACTTTTAGTGGATTTGCACATCTTCTGGTAAGCTTGGTGAGCCCTTTGGCCATAACCCATGACGGCAATTGAGGCCCACACGCCACTGTGGGCGGTGGCTACGAGCTCGACCTAGAAATTCTCAAAAAGATTTTTAAAAAGTATAGAAAATTATTTTGGACAACTTTTGTGAAGACACTATAGCGATATACCTTGTAGATTTTAAAGTATAAATCCCAAAAATTTAAATGAGGTGTATGGAAATTTCTCTCGTTATGCGTGAAATGAGTTTAAAGAATATAATTAGGCTTTAGACGTATTGTTAGGATAGTAATTAGGAAGAAATAAGTTGGAAATGAATTTTAAATAATTAGTTTAGATTATAAATATATTATTAAGTTATAGATTGTATATTAACCATAATTAATGGTTAATTGAAGAGAATAAATGATAATGGGATTTAAGGAGAATTTTGATAATGAAAGTAAAGTATTATGGAAAATAAGGATGATAATATTAAGTTGTTATATAAAAGATATAATGAAATGTTAAGAAGAAAGGAGGTAAGTTTTCATAAATAAATGAGAAGAAGAAAATAAATTTTATAAAAGGAATGTAAAGGAAATCGAATCAATTTGAATGTTGGATATTATGTTAGGGAATTGCGGTGCATTTAATAATTTTATTATTATGGATATCAAGGTGTGATGAGTTGAATAGGAAGAAAATAAATATTCTTATATATTGTTGTTTGCTGTGTTTGTAAATCCTAGTAATCGATTGGCCCGGTATGTGTTGGTTGAACATAAAATTGCGTTTTAATGAAGGAATAGGCTCCACTTAGGTAGAAAGATATCCATTTTACAGAGGAGATGCTGCCAGAATTCTGGTAGCATTTTCTCATAAAACGTGATGTCATTGTAGATATAGATTATCGTTAGAATTCGTGTGAGTTCGAGTAATTAAGTAGATATTAATTAAGTATGTTAGACTTCTAGAATTCTAGGAATCAGTATACCCAGCATCGTTTTCTAAATTTTGTATTATTTGTATTCTGTAGAGAGTTCTAGAGACCAAGGAGGGCCAAGCCGTTCAAGAGCGAACAGAGGCGCACATTCCACTTATGAGTTAATATCATATCTATATTCTGCTCGTAGTTTGCATTCATTTTGATAATGTTGATATTTATGCATAGTTTGCATTATAGGAGACATGATCATTGTATATATATATAGTGGCATCATATATAAATATGTATTCATATACTCTGTCATGATTGTGAGTTGCAATGTGTATTATTCTTGATGCTATGTGATAACTGGTTGTTATTCTTGTTTATTCCTTGGTTTTATGTACAATTTCTTTGCTAATTAAGTAAGTTCAATTTCTTCATTAATCGAGTAGATTTTGCACTTATTTGTTATATTTTGTTGTTTTTTAGTGTTGGGATTGTATGGAGCCAAATTAGAGTGAATTCGGAGTCAAAATGGTCGTGAAAAGGCAAAAGAAACACTTGGCAGCACCTGGCCAGCACTTGGTCGGCACTTGGCAGGTTCTGGTTCAATTTTGGAGCAGATAGACAAATTTTCTATGGCTGGCCGGCAACGGATGCCCAACCGGCAAACTTGCTGAAAACACGATTTTTTTGAGTTTTCTAGGCTTTTGAAGGGAATTTTTGGGAGATACTATATATATAACTCTATTAGACTTTAATTAAAAGTTACGCCGCATTTAGTTTATGTTTTTAGAGAGAGAAAACACATAAAAACACTCTTTTTCCAAGATCAAAGGTGGATTTGCATAGGATTTATGAAGATTAAAGCTTTCTTTATTCTTTTCAAGACTATGTTCTTCCCCCTTTGAATATATTATGTTTAATTTAGCTTTATTATCGTTTGTTATGGATTGTTATTTAGTTTTTGCAATGGTTATGAACTAAATCCCCTACTAGAGGGATGGATGTAATCTAGTAGGGGAGTGAATTGATTAACAATGTTTAAATCTCTATTTTAATATAGTTTTTCATGTTCTTTTTGTTTAATTGAATTTTCAAGTGCTTCATTAACATATTTCTTAATTAGCCACCTAGATTTATGTTTGTTATGATTTATGATTGAATTGATGGATTGTTATAAACTGGAATTGAAAATTGAGCTTGTTTAGATGTTAATACAGACATGGCAATTAACCTAAACTTGATTTAAAGATTTGCTTAATGGGTTCGATTGTTTTAATCAATGTGTATCGATAGATTAGCATAGTTGGTTCAATTGAATACGTTTTTCTGCCTTGACAGAGGATTAAAACATTTTCAGGAAGTCTTGCTTAAATAAAATTGTGTTGTTAATTGAATTGCTTCCTCAAAATGAAATCCTAAACTCTAGTGTTTGTTTTATTGATTGTTTCTAAATCTTATTTTCTTTTGTTATTGAATTTATTTACTTGTTTTTAATTTCTTTGATTGATTTAGTTTAAAAGATTTCAAAATCAACTCAAGGGTTTTCATTTTATTTTTCTTGTCAATTGTGGCCATAATCGAAAGATAGTTTTTATACGTTTGTCCCTATAGATTCAACCTCGTACACCGAGTATATACTACAATTATTCCGTACACTTGCGGGAGTTGTCAAGTTTTTAGTGCCATTGCCGGGGACAATGGAATTAATTATTTTTCGATTACGTGCTTTGATTTAGTTTACTTGTTAATTGTTTTGTGTTTTGTTTTATTAAGTTGTTTGTGTTGATTTTCTTGTGTTTTTTTTCTTTTGTTTGATTTTTCGAATCTAATTAAATTTTTATCTTTGATTGAATTTCGTATTGTGATTATGAATTTGTTGTTACGTATTGTGTTAATTGTTATTTCATTACTATTGATTTTGTGTTTATTTTAGTGTTTATAGGTAGTGTCATGCAAATCAATTTGTTTTTCATCAATGAAAGTAAGCTAGAGACATGGCATCCGGAGGACCAAGGCCCGATGATCCACAAAATGGGTTACCATGAAATCCCCTTGAAGGACATGTCGAAGATGTTAATGTTGATGATGATGTTG
This sequence comes from Bocquillonia castaneifolia, assembly GCA_948193215.1. Lineage (NCBI taxonomy): Eukaryota > Viridiplantae > Streptophyta > Magnoliopsida > Malpighiales > Euphorbiaceae > Bocquillonia > Bocquillonia castaneifolia. Next base: position 11,535 of record CANYLF010922975.1, on the reverse strand, counting down.
TGATTAACAACAATGGTAACATTGGAGGAAACAATGGTGGCAATGGAGTCGCTAATCCACCCATTGGCGTAGTGGTTGATCCACGGCTTTCCCTCATTAATGTTCAACACCCTCCACCGCAAGTGGGACGACAACAGGGTATGTTCTACCAAAAGGGTATCCACGACATCCGCCACAAGGGAATGGCGATAATAGGGCCTATCTTCGTGATATTCAACGCCTTGTCATTAGCATATCCCCTTCATACGTTGTTCTAAGTCATGCTGCAAGGAATTATGATTTAAAAACTCATCAATTCAACCTGATTCAACACTTCCATAGTTTGCCATCTGATGATGCATTAGCTTTTATGAGTGATTTTGTAGCTTCATTACAACTTTTCCATTGAACGGCGTTCCTGAACTTGAATTGTCGATGCGATGCATTACTCTTGCATTGAAGGGTAGAGCCAAAACTTGGTTTATGAACTTGCCCGAAGGTTCTATGTGGACTTGAGATGATGTTTATAAGAAGTTAATCACCAAATACTATTCACAGGGCAAGAGTACTGAGCTACGAACCAAGATCAACACTTTTTGCCAAAATGATGCTGAACTTTTCCATGAAGCTTTGGATAGATTTCAAGGCTATCTTACTTAATGCGCATATCATCAATACCCCACTAATCCATTGGTGACATTCTTTTATGATCGATTATGTGATAATGGGTAGAATTTGGTGGACACTCATGTCCGTATTGGTATGGGTGAGAAGAATTATGAGAAGATGTGGGATATCATCGAGATGCTCACTACTAACTCGCAAATGAAAGCTGGTAGAAATTGATGGAGTCATTCTGGTGATCAGTCATCCTCAACCATGTGGCTGATCTTACAAAGCATGTGAAAATGTTATTGGCTAGGGAGGCAAGTCAATCTAACCCTCCTACCAATGAAGCTTGTTATTTTTGTGGTCAACTTGGGCATGCATCTGCAAATTGCACTTTTAATGGAAATCACAATGTGGAGATGGTGAACTATGTGGGAGGATATAACAATCGCCAACCCTGGAATGATCCATTTTCTAACACTTATAATCCGGGTTGGCGTAATCATCCGAACTTTGCTTGGAAGGATCCGAATCAACCTAGTCAACCTCGACAAAGAGCTCCTAGATTTCTACCGATATCACAATTGCCACCTCAACAACAATAAGTGCAACAACAACCTCAACAACAAGCCAAGCCATCCTTTGAAGAATTGGTGATGAAGTACATGGCAAGTCACTAGGCCATTGTGAAACAACAAGGTGCCACCATTCAAAATCTTGAACGGCAAATTGGACAACTTAGAAAGCAATTGCAAGAAAGACCTCGAGGAGCTTTGCCTAGCAACATGATGGTTAATCCAATGAAGATGGAAATGGCAATTTCATTATGGAATGGGAAGGCACTTAATGAGCCAAATTTGAAGAAAGGAATAGAAGTACAAAGACAAGTGGATGAAGCAACAAAGCAAGAAGTGGAACAAGAACCTCCCAAACTTGTTGTAAATATTTCTCTCTAATTTCTTTCCCGCAAAGACATGTAGGGAAGAGTAATGCTAACAACTTCAACCAATTCTTGGAGACATTAAAGAAGATTTCAAAGAGCATCCACGTTCTTGGTATGATTGAACAAGTGCCCCAATACCTCAAGTTTCTTCGAGAGGTCACCATGCATAAAAAGAGATTGAAAGAGCATACAAGAGTGTGTTTAACAGAGGAGTGTAATGCAATTCTCCAACACCAATTACCTTCAAAGTTAAAGGACCCAGGGAGTTTTACTATACCTTGCTCTACTGGTTCTCATTTTATTAATAAATGTTTGTGTGATTTAGGAGCAAGTGTTAATCTTATGCCTTTGTCTCTTTTCATAAAGTTAAAATTGTTGAGCTTAACCCAACCACAACTTCTTTACAACTAGTGGATAGATCGATTATACATCCAATAGGAGTTATAGAGGACATTTTGGTTAAGGTGGGAAAGTTTTACTTGCCAGCCAATTTTCTTGTGCTTGATTTGGAAGAGGATATGGATATTCCTATCATATTAGGACACCCATTTTTAGCAACAAGTAGAGCTATAATAGATGTAAATATGGGTAAGATCACTATTCGAGTAGGGGGAGACAAGGAGGAGTTTCATGTGCTCACTAATGATGAACATTCCCAACTTCAAAGTAAGGATGCGAGTTTCAAGATGGACACTGGTCAAGTTTTAACGCCAACACCCATGTGCAAGGAAACTACTATGGATGTGAATATGCTTGATGATAAGTTGATAGTAGATGTCAATGGTAATGGTAGTAAAGTTCCAAAGGGTGCTACATGCTTCATGCTTGAAACCGGTCAATTAGTAACTAGCAAAAAAATGAATAAGAAGGTGGCCAAAGCTTTTGCTAAGCTTAGTAAGAGTTTAAAATGGTGCATTAAAGGGATGAATGAGGAATCAAATCATTTAGATCCTCAACCATAAACTTTTAGATCTTTTTCCAAAAAACATGTGATGAATGTGATCAAGAACATTGGTGGATCTTCATGCCTCAACTTTGAGCGTCCATGAATGTGTTGCAACATCTAGCTTTAGACGTTAAATAAAGCTCTTGTGGGGAGGATAACCCACATTTTTAATTTAGTAGTTTTCGTTTGATTTTTATTTTGAACTTTATTTTATTTTGATTTGATTTTTAGTTCTAAGTTTTTCTTAGTTTCATTTTATTTTAGTATGTCTTTCTTGTGTTTTCTTTTAGGTTTTTCTTTTGGTTTTTGGGACACCAACTCTTGGATCAGCGGTGTTTGATGTGGCCATTTTTCAGGGAACTTTCCTTACCCCCTTTGCTTTTAATTTTTGTTATTGTAACATTAAGGATAATGTTTCATTCAAGTGTGGGGGAGGGAATTAATGTAATATGATGCTTATTAAGTAATTTGTGGCTAATTTTAAATTTTCTTATGCTCTATATGTACAACTTGTCTTATTTTTCTTATTTGGCTTTGAGCATATTTTGTTGGTACTTATTTTCATTTTGTTAATTGTTCAAATTTATTTCAATTGGAACTTAATGGTGATGATAATTGTGTTGTTTAACTTGTGGACAATTGCTTGATTGAAGTTAGTATTAAACTTTGAGCTTTCTATTTCTAAGTTTTAGTGTGATTAATTGATTGTGAGTTTCAATTATATGCTAGATTCTCAACATTGTACTTAATATTGTGAGATTTTGAACAAATTTGAGCATTTATCATTTGTACGCTCCTATTTTTGTTGTTGAGTGAATCTTGCTTGGTAAGAATTCATTAGAACTTGCCTTGGTAAGCATTTGGAATTCACATGATGTTATTAGAAATATGAGATTAATAAGGGCAATTAGGGTTAACTTCTGGCCAAATGAACTACCTTGTTTACCACTAGTAAGCCAAGTTGAACCTTAATTCTCCCTTTCTCTTGTTTTATTAATTTGCCACAATTTTAAGGTTAATTGAGTTGTTCTCTCATTTTTCCTTGTTCTAACCCATAAGTACATTTATTATAACTCTTGTTCTTAATTGATTTGTGAAGATAGTTTCTGATTTGGGTTTTCCATGAAAGTAATTGCCAAAGGTATTGAAAGTTTATTGCTCAATGGTTTGAATTGGAAAATTGAATGCAAAAGAATGAAAAGATTTGAAAAAAGAAAGTTAAGTTCAAGAGAAAGTGAAGTGGAATTGAGCATATTAAAGTTTTGGCAATTAAGAACTTTAAGTGTATCTTAGAATTACTCATGTTTTGAATTGAGTTTTTGAATATTCTTTACAAGTTATGTTTCAGAGTTGAATGTACTTTCTTTTTAACCGAATTCCTTTTCTTTTTTAAAATCTTACATTTTCCCAAGCCACATTACATCCAAGCCCTTTGATTAGTATTTTCAATAATTTAGTGGAGGACTCTTGATTAAGAGGCAAGCTTATACTTGAATTTTTTCTTTGCTTTGATTGTTGAGTGAAAAACTTTTACCCCTAAACACTTGAGAGTTGATGTGAGATTTTATAAGAGTCGCTACTAAAAAAAAGGCCATTTACCGATCGAACCTGGCGACCGAATCATTTGGTTGCTAATTGGAGACATAATAGCGACCGAATAGAGACGGAACAAGGAGAGACGATAAAAAAAAAATTAATGACCAAAATTGTGACAAAATAGAGACCGAAAGGTAACGACAAATCAAATTCGGTCTCTATGAGGTCGCACATTATGGCGCCAGCTAGCGCCAAGTAATAACCGACTGAATAGCGGCCGAATGGAGACGATAATGTCGGTCGCTAATTAAATTTTAATATGTAAAAATTAGAAAGTGTAGCGACCGATTGTAGACGGATTAATCGGTCGCTAAGCTTTAATAATCCACGTCATCAGGTGTATGGTGAGAATTTAGAGACCGATTGGAGATCGATATTTTCGGTCGCTATTTTTGGGTAAAATTAAAGCAGCACACCATTTCTTCTTCCTCCTTCTTCATCTTTTGGTTTCCTTTTTTCTTTGTTTCTATTCTCTGCTGTAATTATTTTCATTACCAGTGCCCAGGAAGCTAATAGGAGTGTGTGTGAGTGAAAGAGAGAGACAGAGTGAGTGAAAGAGAGAAAATGAGAGAGAGATCTGAAAGGGAGGATCAGAGGGGGAAGATGGACGACCGAAGCCTTTAGACACCGCCATTGCCGTCGTTAGTGGCGTCATCACCGGAGAGAACTCAGGTAAGTGGATTTTTTTTATTTTAACCTAATTTTTATATTTTTTTCTGTAATTATTTTGGGTTTTATTGATTAATTATTGCAATGTAGTTATAAAAATTTATGTTTGATGAATGAAAAATATTTGGGTAACTTGATTTGAATTTGTTTGTAAATTTTTTTATTTATTTCTGTATTTTTTTAATTTATTTAAAGTTTTGTGGGAATTTTAATTAAAATAATGTTCTATTGAATGGAAAAAAAAGTGTTATTAATTAGTTTATTATTTATTTTTTTGGTATATAATTCTATTTTTTTATGAATTTAGTATAGTTTATTGTATATTTAGGGTGAATAAAAATAATTAATTAGGTTAAGAAATGTATTAAAAAGATATATTTTTAATGTGAAATTGTTAATTTAGTTGGTATTATTGGAAATCTTTTTGTAGTTTATTGTATATTTAGGTAAAATAAAAATAATTAGGTTAAAAGAATAATTGTTTAGGAAAATGTATAATTGTTTAAATTGATTAGTTTAGGTCAAATATAAAGTTTAAAAATAAGTAATTAATACTTGTATAGTATATAAATGTGAAATTGTGGGGTTAAATTGATAAATTGTGCCAAAAATTAGAAAATATTAGGTTAAAAGAATAATTTTGTAGGAAAATGTATAATTGTTGAAATTGATTAGTTTAAGTTAAATATATAGTTTAAAAATAATTAATAAATACTTTTATAGTATTATAATGTTAAATTGTGGGTTAAATTGATACTTTAAGTAAAAAAAGAGACAATATTAGGTTAAAAGAATATTTTTTTAGGAAAATGTATAATTGTTTAAATAAATTAGTTTAAGTTAAATATATAGTTTAAAAATAATAAGTAATTAATACTTTTGTAGCATTATAATGTCAAATTGTGGGTTAAATGGATAGTTTGAGAAAAAAAAGAGAAAATATTAGGTTCAAAGAATATTTTTTTAGAAAAATATATAATTCTTTAAATTGATTAGTTTAAGTTAAATATATAGTTTAAAAATAAGTATTTAATACTTTTATAGTATTGTAATGTCAAATTGTTGGTTAAATTGATAATTTAAGGAAAAGAAGAGAAAATATTAGGTTTAAAATTTCTAAAAGGGAAAAAATTATAGGGAGAAATGATAAATTTATCCCAATAATTTTTTTCTTTTTACTAACTAAAAACCTAATATTTTTTTTCTATTTGTCATAGTAATTAATTTGTAAATGTATTTTGGATTTTGTTATCAATTTAAATTAATTATGTGAAATATGATCTTAATTAATTGTGTTATCTAATAGGATTTTTTTTATTGAGTTTTATATTTATAAGTTGTTGGTTCTATTTAAATTCGTTTTCGGATTCCGGAGATTCGGTGTTTATCTAAAGGAGTTCGGAGTTGGAGCTTGGATTTTTATATTTGATTGCTTGCTATCAAGTAAGTGTTTTTAACTTATTTAAAAATATTTGGTATGTATTTTTAATTAAGTGAGAATTGATGCCATGTCTTTTATATTTAGAATTGTATATTAACTGTAGATAATCTTTGAACAAAATGAATTTTTGGTTGTTTGCATAATGTGTAAATGTAAATATATGTATTTGGTGCTAGTAATAGGTTGTAAAGCTGTATGTTTATTTGCAACTGGTTTTAGTTTTAGTTTCTGAAATTATATGTATTTATTGTTAGTGTCTAGGTTGTGAACCTCGATGTATTTGTTGTTAGTGCGTAGGTTGTGAATGCATGTGCTGGTAGTTTTAGGTTGTGAAACATGTGAAAATAAAGTATGGGCAATTTCTGGTTGGTCTAGCAGTGTGAATATATGTAGAAGTACTGTTTAAATTGCAGGAATGACCTCATTTAATGGAGAGATTTTAATAATTATAGGGGAAACTCTGCCGAATTTTCGGTAGAATTTTCATTAAATTTAGTTTTAAGTTAGAGACTAAAGACTTTAGGCACAAAAAATGAACTTAATTTAATGCAACTTGAAATAAAATTAAAAATAATATATTTAAAATATTATCGAATGTATATCGATCCGAATTCATTTGCATCTCCCTTGCACCGAATTAATAAAGTGAAATAATTTATTTTCATATTCAATTTGCATCCTCCTTGCATTGATTTATAAAAATTGTCCTCCTTTAGATACTTAGTAAATTAAATTATCAAATATAAAGAAAAAAAGTAATAAAATTGATTTCGTTTGCATCTTCATTGCAGCGAATCACTAAAGTCATTTTAAATAATTATCGTGTTCGATTAAATACTCCTTGCATCGGACTTGAAAATTTATGCGCTTTTAAGAAAAAATTAATGAATGATAAAATTATTAAAATCAAAATTCGTTTGCATATTCCTTACAACAGACACCCAATAAGTGAATTTAATTTATTTTCATTTTCGATTGTAGCGTCCGTGCATCGAATATTAAAAATTAAATATGCATTGATGCATAAATTATATCAAGACTAATTCAGTAATAATAATTTGAAAATAATAATATCATTCCCAATATTTTCTTCAAATTCTTTCAGTGATTTACACAGTATTCATTTGAATACTTGACACTAATTTCTAATATTCATTTGATATTAGAAATTGTTTAAAAATCTCCGAATTGTTTGCATCCTCCTTACAGCGAATTCAAATTTCATTGGTGGAAACGATTAAAGTCGTCATTTCTATCCATTTAGTTAACCATAGATTAATATCGTCCAGTGTATTTAAAAGTTAATTGAATACACTGGATTGTCCTTGTGGACAGTTTATGACTGGACGTGTTAAGCGATATTAAGGTATAATTATTGTGTATATATACATTTTGGTTCTTCTTGGCTTTGTTCTCCAACTACACATTAAGATATGTACTAAATAATGCAATTTCGCTAAAATAAGCGTAATGTTGCATTATTTTTATATATCTCAAATAGTGTACTTGGAGAACCATGCTGGGAGGCTGCTGAAATTTACACAAATGTTATACAATTGTGATATGGTTTTCACGACACTCTTGTAAATGGTTTAGGGCCTACCAATGAAGAAAGAAACAATATCAACTTATGATGGATGGTGGTGGATGTGTTAGGTTGAATTCACATAATGTAACTGAATATTTTAACAACTTAATTAATACTAAGTAATTATATTTTCAGATATGGAGGATCGAAAGTGGATGTACGAGGATCGAATTGTTGATGGATTCTTATCAGGTGCATGGGCGAATAAGGTTGAAGAATTTGTTTAGTTTGCATTTCAGCATCCAAATTATGTGAATGACGGCACCCATATCAAGTGTTTGTGCCCTAAGCGGAAGTGCTGGAATAAGCAGTTTCTACATTTTGACACTGTGAAACTTCACTTGTATCGAAATGGGTTTGTGGAGGACTACTATGTGTGGAAATACCACGGTGGAAGGAAGTTATCAGACATACACGTTTAGATAGAGATGAAGCTGGTCTGTTTAATGTGAATCAAATTGGGTTGGAGTTTGAGACTACTAATCAGACTTTGTACCACACAATGGTTCTAGAAGCTGCTGGTCCAGATTTCATTCCTAAACTGATTGAGGAGGAACCTAATGCTGAAGTAAAAAAATTTTATGATATGATTCGAGCTATGGATAAACCGATTTATGAAAGTAACTTGAATCATTTGTCTGCTACATGAGGATGTTAGAACTCAAGTGCAGACATAAGTGCTCACAAGCATGTTTTGATGACATGTGTGCATTTCTGCAAGAGTTACTACCGGCTGATAATTTGATGCCTTGTGATTATTATAGCACGAAGAAGCTGGTGAAACGGTTGGGGCTGTCGGTTGGAGTAATTCACTGCTGTGTGAACAACTGCATGATATATTGGGGTAAAGATAAAGATTTGAATAGTTGCAAGGTTTGTGGGCATGCCCGTTATAAGCAACAAGTTGTGTGTTCTGGACAGAGGACGGTTGTAAAGAAGTTGAAGACCCCTCAAAAGAAGATGCATTACTTTCCTCTAACACCTCGTCTGCAGAGGTTGTATGCATCATCTGCAACTGCTAGGGAGATGAGATGTCACGCAGAGCATGTGATGGATGGTGGAAAGAAGTGTCACCCATCAGACGCCCTTGCATGGAAGCATTTTGATAGTAAAGTTCCTTGATTTTGCTTCGAAAGTTCGAAACATTCGTTTTGGTTTGTTTTTAGATGGTTTTTAACCATTTGGTCAATCGAGACAACAATATTTCCTATGGCCTGTGGTTGTAACGTCGTATAACTTGCCTCCAAACTTGTGCATGAAGGAGGCGTTCATGTTCTTGACTGTTTTAATTCCCGGGCCAAACAATCCGAAGGGGAAGATTGATGTATTCATGCAACCATTAATACAAGAGTTGAAAAGTTTGTGGGCTGTGGGGGTTGAGACTTATGATGTTGCAAAGAAGCAGAATTTTCAGATGCAAGTTGCGTTAATGTGGACAATAAATGACTTTCTAGCTTATTTAATGATGTCTAGGTGGAGTACTGCCGGGAAGACAGCATGTCCTTATTGTATGGAAGATTCTGATTCTTTTTAGACTTCCTTTAAGTAGAAAGCAGTCATGGTTTGACAACCACAGAAAATTCTTACCCTTGGATCATCCTTACAGATGTAACATTAAAGACCTTCGAAAAGGGGTGAGAGTCAGGAAAGTATTCTAGAGGGTTAAATCAGGGCATGATATTCTTTAGGAACTTAGTAACATTGGTTTGCTGAAGGTGACTGACGTTGATGCCTAATCAATGAATGATGCACTTCGTAAGACTTATGGTTGGAAAAAGAGAAGTATCTTCTGGGATTTGCCTTACTGGGCTGAACATTTACTCAGACACAATCTCGATGTTATGCATATATAGAAGAATGTGTTTGACAACATCTTCAATACGGTGTTGAATATTCCTAGTAAAATAAAGGACACAAAAAAAGTCTAGAGATGAATTGAATATGTTCTGCAATCGTCCAAAGTTAGAAAAGAGAGCATATGGTACGTATGAGAATGCCGCATATTGTATAAACGACAAGGCAGCGAAGAAAAATTTGTTTGGTTGGATTAAACAACTGAAGTTCCTAGATGGATATGCTTCTAATATGGGGAGGTGTGTGGACATAAATAGGCTGAAGATGTTTGGGATGAAAAGCCATGACTATCACATCTTCATGCAATGATTGTTGCCAATTGCCTTTTCAGAAATGTTGCCTAACAACGTTTGGGAGCCAATAACTGAAATAGCACTGTTTTGCAGGTAGCTTACAGCGTCCTCATTGAATTCACATGAGTTGACAGTCTTGGATGAGCAAATTCCAGTTATCTTGTGCAATTTGGAGAAAAGGTTCCCTCTCAATTTCTTTGATTCAATGGAACATCTTCTGGTGCACCTGGGTTATGAAGCTAAGATTGCACGTCTCGTGCATTACCGTTGGATGTATCCACCTAAAAGGTATGTAATTATTAACTAATCATAATGTGTAAACAATTGAAGTTGTTTAATTTATAACATTATTATATAATTAATTAACATAATAATTATATGTATTTAGATACTTGAGGAAGCTAAAGAACAAAATAATGAATAAAGCTCAGGTGGAAGGTTCCATATCTATTGGTTACTTGATGGATGAAGCTGCAAAATTTACATCATTCTATTTCAAAGAGGGAGATCCTACTTTTCCATAAAGGAAAAAATGAAATGAGGTGCAAGTCGATGATGATCTCCCTATTGAAATGTTTTAAATATTCAAGCCTCCCAGTAAACCCATTGGTGCTGAGGGAAAGCTGTACTTGAGAGATGATGAATATAAAGCATTGTGGTTGTATGTCCTGTTGAATTGTTCTGAAGTTCAACCTTTCATCGAGTAAGTATACTTCCATTTAATATATTTAATTTACTAATTACATTATTCCATCTGGTAATTAATTTATGTAACTCGAATCATTCATGTTTATAGAATTTTTTCAGCTGAAACTCGTCAGCGATATCCGATCATAAATGATGAAGGCATTAGTGCCATTACAGAGAATGGATTCTATTTGTGGTTTAAAAATTACGTATGAATTCTTAATCTAAAGTTCTGCTATATTTGTGCATTACAATTATGATAATTAATCATATCTTTTCCACAGGCCGGTATGGCTTCGAATAATATCAATAATCATTATCTTCAATCCTTATCTCGAGGTCCTTAAGAGAAGTGAAAACTTTTCACAGTTACTTTGTCAATGGATTCAGGTTCCACACTTATGAGTATGAGAGCAACCGAGCAAGACAGAATAGTAGGGTTTGTATTAAGGGCACAACTTATGCTACCGATGAGAGTAACTATTACGAGACTCTCCTTGAAGTGATAAAGTTGGAATTTCAAGCCATGCCCATCAAACGAACCATTTTGTTCAAGTGTGATTGGTACAATCCAACTCTAAATTCTGATACAATTATACGTCCTCGATATAAACTTGTGGACGTGCACGAAAGAAAGTAGTTCAATAAGTATGAGCCTTTTGTGTTGGCTACACAAGCTTTACAAGTTTATTTTTGTAAGTATCCAGATGCTAAAAGAGATAGAATTCATTGGCTAGCTATGTCTAAAATAAAACCTCGATCAGCCATTGATGTTCCCGCTACAACCACTGTAACGACCATAATTAATTATGGATTAATTATGCCTTTAAGTATATTAAACCATTTCACTAAGTATGTCTTTGGATACATAATTATGGGTAATACATTGCATAAGATGTGGTAGGATATATTGTGTGTAATAAGGTTTGT
>CANYLF010922699.1:0-15826 GCA_948193215.1 Bocquillonia castaneifolia | reverse complement strand
CCATGGAAATTGAACTAAATTAACAAGGTCTTAGAGTTTATAAAATTTAATTAATTAATTTTATTACGAAATATATAAATTTTTTTGATATGAAGAAATATATAAATTTTATTAAAGAAAATATTCTACAGGCTGTGACGAATATGCATTCTTTAGATTGAAAGTGGAATGATTTACTATATAAATTAAATTTACTCTCTTGGCTTTTTTGTTTTAAAGAATGGCTCTATCATCAACCTATCTCACTATCCTAAATTTGCGAACCCGCATACCCAAGACCAAGGTAGCGTGTTCGAGGATGTGGAAAAGCTGACGGTTGATTTCCTCGCATCTCCGGGAGTAGTAATGACATCCCGCCTATTGCCGTACTTGAAGAAGTTGCGAATACTTAAGGTGATAATTAGTCATGGAGTAACGTCAATATTTAGTTCAGAGGGGCAATATGCTTATAGTAAAGAGCATCTTCCTCACCTACCCCAGTTGAGGGCCTTGCAACTGTTGAATCTACAACAAATGGAATATATATGGAAAGGGTTTCATCAAGAAATTATAAACTTCAAGACTCTTAAGTTGCTTCATATTGAAAATTGTGGCCATTTGGATCACGTGTTTCCTGTGTCCTTGTGTGCTTGCTTTGTGCAACTTGAAGTGGTGGAAATTATAGGATGTACCCAGTTGAAAGCAATTATAGTAGACGATCCAGAATTAACAGAAATACCTAATGGCATCATCTTTCCTTCGTTGTGTTGGGGAAAATCGGTTCCCCACAATCCAACAAACACCTTTACCACTACAGATCACAACTTGAACAAAAATTATTGACAAATAAAAGTGAGAAAAAACACAATAATTTAATGTGGAAAACTCCCAAATAGAGAAAAACCACGGGCATTGTTAAAAGACAACCAAGAGAATAATATTCACTATGTGGAAAATTATTACAATCACACTACAAAAATATTTAACTCTCACTCACACCCAAAAGCTCAAGTATACCCAAGAGAATTTCCCTTTAAATTCTCTACTAGTATAACTAGTAGCTTTCAATGGTACACCAAATATTAATAGTGATTGACTTATATTAACCAAAGGAGGAGGAGTCTATTTATAGCAAACTAAACCCTCCTTTCTTCTTTTCTTTTCAATGTGGGATAACCCACATTCATCCTCTTTTTTTTTTTTATCAATTTTCAATACTTAAGCCCTAAAATACATGTGTGTAGGACCAATTAGTAATTTGATGAACCATTTAGAGTTTTTTTGGTTTTGTAAGACGGATTGGTTAAAGGGGATGAACCGACTAGTCATTTATAGAACCGATCAGTGATCCTTTGATCCATTGGATGTTGATTTTTTAAGCTTCTATCTCCCGAGTTGAGAAATGAGTAACTAGATTGGTCCAAACTAGACTGTTTTCATCACTAGGCACCCCGAGTCACTTCCATAACCTGCATTCAAAAATCAGGTGTCTATAATGATTGATAGATATAATAGTTAATAAGTGAAATTGATTAGATTTGACCAAAATGGGTCATATCAAGTTAACATGAATTGTATCTAGGGATGGCAGTGGGTCGGGCAATTTAGGGTACCCGACCGAACCCGATTCCAATAATTGGACATAGGTACTATCTTAAAGGGTTTGGGATGGGTCTGGGTATAAACATTACTACCCATGCGGGTTTGGGTGGGTACGGGTTCATAGAAACGGGTACCCAATACCCAAACCCGATTATATATTAGTAATAAAATATATTAAGTCATTATATATACATATTACTTTATATCTAATTATTTAGTTGGATTCCATTCATATCAATTTTAAAAATATTTAACATTGTTAGATTTTTTTAAACAATATTTTTTGAGAAATTTTAAAATAGTATTTAATGAATTATTTTTGAGATTGATTTTGTATATTTTAAAACAGTATTTAATGAATTATTTTTGAGATTGATTTTGTATAGTAAGTTACTTTTTTGAGAAAAAAATTTAAATTGAGTGAGTTTAAACGGGTAAGAATAATTAATGGGTAATTTTTATAAGATTTGGGATGGGTATGGGTATTAGAACGTTAATTTTAATTGGGTTTGGAAAGGGTATGGGTATTAAAAAATTAATGGGTGTGAGAATGAGTATTACATTTTTTGCGAGTATCCTACCCGTTGCCATTCCTAGTTGTATCTAACTATATTAAGTTAGAAAAAAAAATTTAGTTTTTAAATTTTTTTAATAGTTAAAATTCTTATAAATTTAATTTTCAACAATTAATAAACTAAAATGAAATAAATGAAATCTTTCTTCAAAACTCATTTTACAGTTTCTGAAACTTCAAAACACAATTTAGAGTTTCTGAAACTTCCTTTTAAGTTTTCAAAGAGTGTCCAATATAGAAACATTTTTCATTATAAGATTTTTGCGGAATCTAGACGGAGACATTCTCTTCATCTTCATATGAAGTTGCAGGTATTAATGCTTGATATTTTGCCAATTATTGTGGTGGTAACGTTTGCGGCGTTGGTGCAAACGATTTGGTTTCATTTATACTATTTGGGATTATCTTGGTGGGATCTTTTTCGAGATGTTTTGATGGGAAAATTCTAGCGGCTTTCTTTTCAGAAATGATGGAAATTTTTTTGGGGAAAATATTGCTGCTTAATCAGCATTACTTTTCTCTCTCTTTTTTAAATAGATAGATATATTGTATTTAATTGAAACACAAAATATAAAGATGATCTACTATTATATGGATGAAACATATGATCAAAACCAACACAATAAAAGACTTTTCAGACATCCATAGCATCCAAATAGTCAACCTAGACCAGGTGAGGTTCAATTTATGAAAAGACAACAACAAATTAACAACCAAAAAAACACTTGTAGATCTGTAAGAACTTGGTAATCATGGTGAAAATATGAATCCCTTTATATTTGTAAAACCCATGCCTAACATCAATAAGAAAAAACTAAGGAAAAAGTCTAAAAAAAACCTAGACTAAAACAAGAAAATACAAATCTAAAGTGCAAGAGAGGCTGCCACCGACATCACAGATGCTAGCGGCAACACTATACAAACTCTGGATGAGAGCTCTTTAATTTAGAGAGGGTGGAATGAAATTAGAGCTTGTGAAATACTAATTTATCACAAAATTCATAGACAATGTCAGTACTTCATATCAACTCACCAACATTCCACATAAGTTTGTCATGCCATACGGTACATTTGTTTCTTTATATTTCATAAAAAAAAAAAAAAAAAGAATACTAACTCCTTTGTAAAAAGATAGAGAAAGTGACGATTTTACTAGTAACTTCTTCCTAAAATATTTTCATTAGAAATAAAAAAATTATTAAATGCACATGTAAATTAAACCTGTTTTGATTATAACAAATGATATTCTTATAATTTTACTTTATAACTATAGGTCTTTTTTTTCCTTATTTTACTTTATAACTATAGGTCTTTTTTTTTTTTTTTTTATCTTTGTAATTGGGAGGCAGGCATATGATATCTATTTTCTCAAAAATGAATTAATAAACATATATTATGTGACATAATAAGCAAACATGAAGTGTAAAAATTAATTGAGTGGATAGATCACCGAGTCTACTTAAGTATTTTTCATTTTTATTTTGTCTTTCATATCTTTTGGATGATTGACATTAATAAAGCTCTTTTTACCATTTTATGCATGACTGGAAAGAGCCTTTCATAGCTGTAACACTGCATATAAAAACAAAAGTAGCCTCAACTTTATTTAGTAACTATAGTAAAAGCAAGCAAATAGCTACCCGATTATATATATATATATATATATGTACAATTTTTGGTAATTTGGCTGATAATATGGTTTGAATTATGTATAATCATCTGATGCGATCCACAGTAAAACAAGTAGTTGGCTTTCACAATCTCCATTGGCATGTGATAAACAACATATATTGTAGATGGCTGCTTAATTTCATTGACGCGATATAAGATTCAAATCACTGAACGTTCAAAAAGCTAATGAATATATATATACTTCATCTTTTACCATTAAATATGCTTTGAAAAACAAAGTTGATCGGTGAGAATAATATTTTTGGCGTGACAAAAATATTTGCACTGTATATTTCTGTTTTTAATTTTTTATGTTCAACCAACTTGCTGGGGCTGAATGGAAGATCGAATGGGTTGTTTTTTAACTTATGATTTGACAAGCAATTGGTCGGGAAATCATACATCCATATAAACTGCATTTGAACTCTATATAGTTTCAAGCTCTTAGTACTGTTGGTTTCCAGCCATACTATCTAAATTTTATTTGTAAGGATCAATTTACAGAACAAAAGTTCTATCAAGATATGGGTATATAATATAGATTCTATTTTGTACACAGTTTTCTGGGGAAAATTTTCCCATCTTGAAACCTCAAATTGACCTATATAATGTAACCCTAATTTGACAACTTTTTATGTAGCAAATTCCAATCACTATAACTTAATTAATTTTTCTCAACGATAGAAAATATTCCTTTATATATAAAATTGGTTAAAATTATATATATATATATATATATATATATATATATTACTAAAAAATTTTATCACCGCCCTTAATTAGTATTTTTAACATATTATGCGAAAGTTATAAAGTTGACTCTTACTTTTTCCTCGAATGAAAGAATTTTAAACACCCACTAAACAGTAACAGATTTATAATTTTCTTTGATATGTTTGTACTCTTAATCTTTGTTTTGTTTTCTTTAATAAAGTTAATGATACTATTGAACAATAGGAACAAAAGAGAATAAAAACATTCTCTTCTCCAATATTAGATTTGTTCCACTCAAGAAAGTATGACTTGTTAGATGCCGTCAACTAGCATGTATATATAGACCTATAAAAATCAAGAATTTGTGAGAATTATATATGACTAATTTCACAATTCATGAACAAGAAGAAAATTTCATTATCTTATGCAGAAAGTCAACCTAGCTAGCTATACCTTTCATTACACAAGATTATCCCTCACAATATGAAACTTCAAACTAGTTCATCTTCAAGCAGTTGGGAGTTTGTAAAACTAAAACCAGCAAACTAGCTAGCTAGCTAGCTACAGTTGTGATGAATTTCTTTCCCCATTGTATTATATGTAAAAGCAATATATTTGCGAAACCATTGCCTTTGATTGGAAGAAACTGACTGCTTAAATGGACAATCTGAGCTCCAGATCTAATTCTTGAGAGTCACTTGATTCTGAATTTTGACTGCTCGATCCCATCGAGTTGTTTCGATGTTTCTTGTTCTTCTTTGGCTGTGTCTCCTATTAATTTCATAGATTATATTAGATAGAGATGATCAGTATCTTGTCTATATCTATCAAAATTGAAATCATTGATTTAAAGATTCTCATTGTAAAAATCTATGAAGAATATCAAGAAAGTACGTACCTCAACTTGTAGATTTAAAAGGTGTCTAGTCGTGCCTGAAGGCTGTGCAAAATGCTGAGCCTCTAAGAAGTTATTCCCTTGATTCCAACTGTTACATATAATTAATAAGAAATTAATTGAAAAGTTTGATCATTTGATGCATGCCTAGAGAAAAATTCCAAACAACAAAATTAAAAATCAAGATTGTCCACCAAGAAAAACATTAATTTCTTAATTATTCTCAGCAAATGAAATTAATCAAAATATAAAATTGATGTAATTGTATCCTGATCATGTCAAGAATAATCAGAAGAAAGTGCATGCATATATATATATACCTGGCTGCAGCTGAAGGTTGGGAATCACCATATCTGATGTTTGTTCTGTCATAATCTCCAATGCCCATCTGCAATTAATAATACCAATAAAATTAATATAAGGACCAACCAAATGGACAATTAGCCTAACCACTAATAACAATGAGGTAGAAGGTGAGCAATTCATAAGCAAGGGAAGTGTTGGATAACAACCAACACTCAACCTAATTGCTTTAGCCATTCGAGGAGGGCCCAAAAGGATTTATTGTCACTTAGGGTTAGTGTGCCAGTTCCAATGAATAAGAAGAATTCTTTTTTTTTTTCCAGACAAATTTAACAAAATCCTTATAGAAGATCTTACAGAATAGCGATCCAATTCAGATTTAATGAAGTGATTAATTGCTCAGGGCGTGCTACTGCTACCTATTCAAGATTATACATATACTAAAGAAAAATTAGTTATAGTTTGCTTATCCTCTAGATCAGAAGTTGGAAATTAAGCATTGATATGCAATTGTTATACTAATTAATTGAAAATAAAATTTGGGTATTTAAGAATTCCATCAAATAATTAAACTAAACCAGGCTAGAGAGTAAAGATAAGTGTCCACATAATACCATGATATTAGGATGGAAACCGTAGGAAACTGGCGGTGCTACAGATGATGAAGAATAAGAAAAAGAAGATGATGGTACGGATGAATAAGCTGTTTGCATTCTCATATCTTCCTGCATGTTTATCAAAACATATATAAATATTAATTATCAATATATAACTTTTGAATAACTTAATTTAAAATCAATTAATAATTAAACCTAACTCGATCGAATATTATTATAATCGGAATTAACACAGAAGAAAAGAGGGATGGATACTTCACCTGGTTGAAATTAGAGGGATAAGGAGTATGAAGTGAAGGGGGATAATTACTGCCCAACTGGCCATGTAATCTAATCTTTTCCAATTGAGCAACACCAAGTCCTCTTTGTGGTTGTTTAGGCTTGTCTGAACTACTTTTCTTGCCTTTTCTTGAGGAACCTGAACCTCCTCTTTCATTTCCAAAGTTTGGCTCTCCAAAATAACTGCTACCCATATCTTCTTTTCTCTTTTATATATATATTCTTGAAATAGAGAGGAAAATAAACCAGAGATGAATTAAGAGTGACTAGTGTGTGAGAGAGATATATATGATCATCAACAAACAGCCTTTTCTTTGTTTTGCAAATCCCAAGCGCCTTTCCTATTCCTTTGTTTAATTCTCTTATTACAAAGGAAAAAAAAAAAAAAAAAAAAAAAAGGATTCAAGTGCTGAGCAATCAGAGATCTTCGAGACCCTATTTTAAGCTGTTTTGCTCTCTCTAGTAATTATTGCATCGCTGGATCAGATTTTGTACAGATTTAATACAAATATATACTTAGATTTTATGCTCTTTTTTCTCCACCTTCGGTTTTGCCTCATTTCTTTTCCTTTCTTTTCTTCTTTTTTTTTTTAATTTAATTTTATTTATTTAATGACAATAATTATATTGTTATTATTATATTTCTCTTCAGTTATGGACTTTGTAGACTACGACTTGATAGCGATTGTCTTTGATTTAATGTCTTATTAAATTCTATATTATACTGCATACCAATGCTTGTTTACGCGCTATTTTAGTGCGTTCATTTTGAATAATAATAATAATAATAATGCATGTATTTTACTATTTTCATAACCTACTGTTTTTTTTCTTACTATGAGTACGTATCAAGTCAGCTACTATACATTTATGCTATAAAATTATACGCAGGTGCTGTATATATACTTATTGTCTAAACTAATTATCACCAGCTGCATTCTGCTTGTAAAATGTTATTCCTAATAGTAACTTTCAGTTACACATATTTACTTATCTTTTTGTTTGTGTATTGAAATTTAGGGTTTTTAGTTGGAGATGAGAAATCGACTTTCGGTTTCATTGCATATGTCTCAACTACAAAACTATATTAGTCAGAGACGAATTTTATTTTGTTTTATTTAATTACATACAATTTAAGTATGGAACTTTCAAGTACTATTAGATTACATTTACTTCAATCATTTTTTTTTTAATTTTTGAATTGGAAATAGTTTTGTTTAGTATATTAGATTGAGGCAACATTAGATATAATATTTTGTTTAATGGTTAAAGTTCAAACATTTGAAAATTTACTGAATTTTTTTATCAATCCAAGTTTAAATTTAAGAAATCCAGAAGATGACAAAATTTTTCCAGTATTTATTTTTATCCCACACAAAATTAAATTCAAAAATTTGCTAGAAAGATTAAAAATTCTTGCATTTTATCTTGAATAGAGACATATATAGTATATATATCAATCTAATAATCCTCATAATTTCATTGTGAGTAAGTGCTAGAATTTAAAATGCTCTAGTTTAATCAATTAGTAAGGTAAAAGAAGAAATTCACTGCTGGATTCACCTAATTTTTTAGAAGGAAGCACCTTCGTTAAAATTTTTAGATACATAGGTACCGTTTAGTTCGTGGAATAAAATGGAATCGCTATTTCTAGGAAGTAATTAATTACAAAATAAAATAATTAATCCATATAAAATTGATATTTTTTTATTCAGTTCATCCCCTAAGATTGTAATTTTTCAATTTTATGGAATAGCTATTCTTATAATATGTAAAGAATAGCTATTTCATATGCCATGGAATAGTTATTTCATTCCATTTCATGAACCAAACGTCTCCATAAAATACGCTCGATCTACAGGGGAAGAGGTGGCGATACGCAATTAACTATACAAACTGACAACTTTTCAAGAAAAAAAGATACTAGAACCTCACAAAAGCAGTAAATTGGTTGAAATCAAAGGTAATTTTTATTTGATCATAATTAAAATAATATATAATCTGTTGCATTTTGAAATTAATTACTTGCATGGTCCCACATTCACATTGGCTTTTTTTTTTTTCCAGATTGACGCAGCCATCAACACCTTAATAAAAAAAATATTTAATTAAAACAGGAACCCAGCTGTAAAAATTCTATAATCAACTCACTAATTAAGAAGCTAAAAAAAGATTATAATAAAATAAAGTAAGAACAAATCTCATTTACCATGCTAGATTCTAGAAATCATGTTTACAGCTTCTTGGAGACTGTCTTCTGGCGAGAAACTGAAATTTCTCGGCATTATAACCTATGGAACCACTATAGAAGTTTAATTTGGTCGTAATCTTGAAATACTATATTAGTATATATTTACTTAACAAAATTAATTAATTATACTACGTTTTAATAACATAAGAAAACATTTTATATATGTTCCTGATTCTTTGGCAGCCATTAAAAATAATTTTATATATGTGAATGAAAATTAAATGGTGATACCACTAACCACTAAATCATTGAGTGATTAATGCTAAATATGTATTTTTTTTTGACATGGGATTAATGCTAAATATGTATTAATTTTGAGGGAAAGATAACGATAATTTGAAATTGATATGAATTCAAGGAACCAAATCTAATTGAGCTGTTTCACGCATGATTTGTGGCCTTGTGGGTCATATTTTCTGAGTTGTATTGTGGTGGAAAGTAAGAATCCTCCAATTTCTTATACAAGCATGTGAACACATTTTGTAATTACCAAAAGACCCCGCCATTAATTCTTAAACTTGAAATTTGTCACTTAATTAACACCAAAGCTACACTTATATATGAATAAAAAGCTACACTTAACAGCAACTTAATTCACCACAATCAGAACTGGTAAAACAAAACTATGTCTCTGTAAAAACTCTTGCACTTTGTTGTTACATATTCTTAATTCATTGATTTAAGTAATTTAACATTTGGGATTTATACCATTATCGTGAATAGTTTAAATGTTTCGAATGATGTATAACGTGATAATCAATTTTGATTTTCTCTTGCTCTTTAATTGACTTGATAAATTATCGGTGTATATAATGTTATAAAATTAAATAATTTTAATATATAAAATTGTAAAATTTATATAGTTTTAGGATGACCTGCTAATAAAAGGACGTGATGATAGAATTGATGATAGAATTGTGAATTAGGTGTGATGTCATGATTTTATTCACAAATACTCTTAATATTCGAGTTGTATTCCCCAGCTTTTAAAAAAAATTCATAGAGCTACCACCTATATATATATCGGTTTGCTAGCAATCCCGCAGGCTCTCCTTCAAACTTTAGCTTCAGTAAACAACCGAGTTCAATAACTAAAATCACTTCTTTTGCATTATTTGGTTCAGCTAATCCATTTAATTAGTGAGTAAATTTAGATAGACATAATAAATTTTCTCTTCCCCTAAACCCTGACCGCTCTCTCTTTTTCTCTCTTCTCTTGTTCTTTTAAAGTTCCATAGTTAGGTCACCGTCGACTATTGGACCATTATATTTATATTTTAATTTAGTTTTCTTTGAATAAAATACAGATCGATAGATCTGTTTGTTTTAGAGTTTTATTTATTATTTTTTGTTTTGTCTTTCTTTATGAGAATTTGCTTGTCTTCCATCATGGAAGTGAAGGAGAGTTTGAATCTAATGTTATGAAGATCGAACTCATTTAAAGACTTATCGTATGACAATGAAGTCGATTTGTGACTTAATATGGTCATCGAGTGGATTGAATTTCTTACCGATGTGCCAAACGCAGTCAAAGCGTTGTCTACAATTGATCCGTCAACATGATTGAAGAATTTTAGAAGAAAATTCTTTGTTTATATTATAATCTATATGTATTTCTTGATTACAATCGAATTTATTTATTTGTTACAAGTTGTACTGATTGATTATTATTATTAATGAAATACCTCTTTTTATTTTAAAAAAAAATTATTATTATGCCGCACGCTTGTTTAAATTTAGTCTTGTAGGACACAATTAATTAGAAAATTAACTTTTTTATTGTTTTTATTCTAAATTTTTTTTGAAACCAATGTCTCAATAATGAATTTTTCAAAATGTATTCGGAATCAAGAATCAAATCTCACTAATTCTTCTACGTCAAAAAAAAATCTCACTAATTCTTGCAAAAAAATGTATTATCTTATGTTAATTAAGGTTAATGCGGCATAGATTTAATCGTGCATGGCTAGGTAGCTAGAATATATTAAAGAATAAATTCTATATATCCTTTAAAAAGAAATTGGAGATTGAATTTCCTAACTGAAACAAAGCTTAACACACAAACTAAGGCCAACAGAATATGGCATGTATGCATTAGTCAACATTTTTGAACTCATTTCTATTCATGACCCAAATATTAAGGGTCACCCATTACTTCTCAAAACATTAATAAACATTGAGCATAGGAAAAAGATATATACTGATGGAGAAATGCATAATTTAATTCAGCTTTGCCCATTTCTTTCTTTCTTTCTTTTTTTTTTTTGGATCTGCATGGAGCCAGGGCAATAAAAACTATTGGATTACCAATGCTTGATGCAACCTCTGAGCAAAGCAAGTCTACTTTGACAAAACAATAATAGCTAGTGTATATAATAAATATATATATATAGAGTTTTGGTTCAGGTGTTATATTTAATTCATGTCGTGAATCAGCTGATTCAAGTTCAAACCAAAGTTTCTATGTGTTCATGCAATAATTTAAAGTAGCAATCGTCTCCTAACATTTCTTTGAATAAAAGTAATGGCTACTATTAAAAAAATATATCAGCTACTAACAGCATGCCACGTATCATCACTCTATAGTTTTATGTATATTTTAAAGGCTAAACCCATCTCAAAACACCTAAATTATCACTAATTTACCATTTTAACACCTTAACTTTTCAATTTACCTTATAGACACCTAAAACTATGCATTTTAAACATACAAACACATAAACTAACATATTATTGTCACTTTAACACTTTAACTATTATTGCCATTTTTTCACATGGACACAAATTGTGTGTTTATACATGAACCTCCATGTCATCAATAAGTTCCCAAAATTACTAAATGTATAGTTTAGATATCTAAGGTTACTAAAATGCATAGTTTAGGTGTCTCTAAGGCAAATTGAAAAGTTAAGGTGTTAAAATGGTAAATCAATGATAGTTTGGGTGTCTGTATATACCTTATGCCATATTTTAAATGATAGTAGAATATAACCATACCATATATCATACATATTTCTGCATCAACAATTTTATTATAAAGAATTCAAGTAGTTTGAAAACTTGGAATTTTCAATTGCTCATGGTTTTCTTTTTTAATATGCGTGTCTAAATTTTAAATGGGCTATGGCAAGATTGTCCCTTGGAGACAAAAAAAAAAACATTTAATACAAGTATTGTAATTATAATGGAAAATAGGAGTATAAAAACAAAGGATTTTTTTGTTGATTAGGTGTGATTTGATAAATGGATACGTGGTTAAGAAGAATAATATAATGATAATTAATAATTTCCTTCAATCTTTAGAAAAAAAATTCTTAATGAAAAAAAAAACAAAGACAAAGGTTAGTGGAGAGCGATGCAGAGAATATGATATCCACAATAGATTGTGGGCACATGCAAACTTACAGGGCGTGCATTACTTCACATGATTTCAAAAACAATATAATCCCTAGAAAATCGTTCTACATTTCAGTATTTATGTTTTCAGGCTTCTAAATTATCCCGAATTTTTTATATATATTTTAATAAAAATAATTAGAATATGGAATTTTTAAATCGGTACATGTAATCAGGGTAGAGTCAGGATTTAAAATTTCATTAAAAAGGTGTAAAACATCCTAAAATAAATGATTGTTTAAAAAATAAAAAAAAAACTCAAGTATCGAATAATATATTTTGTGATATTTTATGAAGAATTTTTCTTTACACGAGATAAATGATAAAAGAAAGTGAATTATGAATAAATATTATCAAAACAAAATTAGATAGATTGATCTTGTAAGTGAAAACTTTAATAAAAGGTAATTAAAGTTTATAAGGATTAAAATTTGAAAAATTTATGTGAGAAATCAAAAATAAAATTGGATATAAACAGTAAAATGAGAAAAAATTGAAATGAAGGGGTAAACTAAAAAAAATCATATAAGAGAAGGGTACGAAAGACATTTTTTAGGTACTAAATTAAATTTAAAAATTCAA
Source organism: Bocquillonia castaneifolia (assembly GCA_948193215.1). Classification (NCBI taxonomy): domain Eukaryota; kingdom Viridiplantae; phylum Streptophyta; class Magnoliopsida; order Malpighiales; family Euphorbiaceae; genus Bocquillonia; species Bocquillonia castaneifolia. The sequence continues at coordinate 2,963 of CANYLF010922699.1, read as the reverse complement.
TGGAGGTCAAAGTTCAAAATATTTCAAAATATATATAAAAAATGTAATAAAAGGGGATTAGGTATCAAAATGAAATCAAAAAAAAAAAAAATTAAGGGACCAGGCCTCCCAGCCACCTTGTGGCACTGGCATCATCCTAATGTGTAATATTGTTTCTATTATTACACATACGTATATATTTTTTCTCATTGCTTAAATTTTCCACTTACCCATTTTATTTTGAAAAAAAATATATTTATAATGATCTAATTAGTTGGTAAGGAAGTGTTTGTGGGTAATGTAAGTTTTAGCAGAGAAAGACTCTATAATTAATTTGGTATATCTAAAGTTTTGGAGTCCAACATACGAAGTGAAGTATCCATATGTGAGATTCTTGGACAAGATTGATCCAACAAATCTGCTGCTCAGTCGATATATGCCATCTATACATTCATTGTTCATTAACATTAATTCTTTCACGGATTTTATATATACGGAGTTTGTGCAACTATATGTAAGAATGAAATTTTCAATTTCAATTTAATCGATGACATGGCATCACAATATGTAAGAATTGATTAAATTTGGTTTTTAAGCAATTGACTACTTTTGAAGTTATAAATGTCATTCTCTTATATAAACTAGTTTGTAGCCCTCGCGTTGTGCGGAAAAATTTAATTGTTATAAAAAATTATGAAAATTTATGTAGTCATTGAAAATTAACATAACATATATAAGTCAACAATCATTTATATATAAATAAATTAATATTAAATATATTATCTAAAAAACTATTTTTGAATTACAATTAAAAATATTAGTTGCGTCTTAAACAAATTAAATTTCATATATAGTCGTTTCATATTATTAAATTTTTAATATTTTTTTATGAAAGATAAAGTTGAATATTGTAATTTTTAAAATTTTAAGATTATCAAAATATTTTTCATTTTTTATAAATAAAATATTTTTACAATATTCATATGTTTTATAATTATCTTTTTTTATAATTGTTATTATCCTGGGTATCCGGATCCCTATTTGGAGTCTCAACTAATCCCGGTCGAGTGAGTTCTATAATTATCTTGTTTAATATTTATTGAAATTTTAGTATTTTTTATGAAAGATGATGTTGTTTTTTATAGTTATTGCCTCCGTGGTATCCCAGCCATTTGAACCCAGACTAAAAAAAATATATTAGTTACATCTTGTAAAGAAATTAAATTTCGTGTGTATACTCGTTTCATATTTATTGAAATTTTAGTATTTTTTATGAAAGATAAAGTTAAGTATGTAATTCATATAAAAAAAAAAGTTGAGTATTGTAATTTTTGAAATTTTAAGATTATCTAAATAGTTTTCATTTTTTTATAAAATTAAATATTTTTACAATATTTATAATATGTTCTATAATTATCTATTTTTTTTAATTTTTATATATTACCTAGTGTTCAATATAATAAATGAAACCAAAATGTATTAAAAAAAAAAGAAAGAACGATTAAAAAGAATAAAATTGATTGTGTGATATGTAAATTATATTGCTTTTAAATTTTAAAGTAACTTATAATTCATCAATTAATCAATTTTTAAGATTTTTAAAGTAACTTATAATTCATCAATTTTGACGTTAATCAATTCTAAGATTTTTTTTTATTTTCAAATATTCTATATCTATCTCGGTTTTATTAATAATATTATTTTATTATAATATATACAAATAAAATAATATTTTAACTAAAATATAAAATTTATATTAAATTAGTATATGTATTATATTTATTTTTCTAAAAAATTATTTAAATAAGTAGATGAATTGGATTATAAATATTTTTTTTGAAGATCAATTGTCATAAATAAAATTATTAAAAAATAAAACTTAATCACAAAAAAGTAGCTAAAAATAAATTTTATTTTTAATTAAAAGTTTAAAATTATATACATTGTAGTTATAATTAATATATATCATTAATAGAATTGTGGAGATAAATTTAAAGCTAAAAAAAATACAACTATTGAAAAGAAAAATATAAAATAAAATAAATGCTAAATATGCATATAATAATTAAATGTATAGAAGAGTGGTAATCTCTTTAATTAAGAGAGATAATAATGCTAATTAACCTACAATTGTCACATAAGCAATTGAGTTAAAATTGAACTACCAATGATGACTTTTTACTATTATATAATATATAGATAATGAATGTGATTATTAAATGATAAAATTATTAATGGTTATAAATACATCTTTTCATAATTTTAAATGAAGGTAAATTTTATGAGAATAAATTATTTTTTATATAATATTTAAAAAAATATTTATCATTACATTTATAAATTTATTTTTTTAAATCAATTGATATTTATATTATTTTTAATACGTCACTTAATTAATTTTATATTTTCTTACCTTTTGAAGTAATATTATTTAATTTTAAATGAAGGTAAATTTTGTAAGAATAAATTATTTTTTTTATAATATTTAAAAAAAATGTCTATCATTACATATATAAATTGATTTTTTAAAATCAATTGATATTTACATTATTTTTAATCCCGCACTTAATTAATTTATATTTTCTTACCTTTTAAAGTAATATTATTTTGTATAGTAAATTAATAAAATGTGCAAATCTAATATTTTTATATTTATATTATTATTATATTTTCATCGGGATGTGTTATGGATGCATCCGTCTGGAATCTGTTTGATCAGAATTGCTCTTCGAAGGTGTTGAGTGGCAGAATATATAGTAAGCCAAGAAATATATCCTACAATGCCTTTGAAAGTGGATAAATGGATTTGAAATATCTTCAATAAAAATAATCAATATTTATTTTTTCTAATCTTTCAATTAAAAAGAAAATCATTATTGAAAGAAAATCTATATGAGTTTATTATAGGTTACTCCATTGATTTCATTTGTATATATACATAAAAATAAAACCATGATTGTCAAACCCGACCCGGTCATTGAACC